>JAPYZC010001579.1:0-23675 GCA_030522665.1 Ichneumoninae sp. A BG-2022a | reverse complement strand
AGTAAATAAATAAATAAATAAAATATTCATTGTCCATGCACTTCAAATAACAGAACTTTTGCGACGTTCAAAGCTTGCTAGATCTGCGAAAAATTCAGACGATAGGCGCTAGCACAGCGTTAGAGTTCTAGGCTAACATGCGTAAGGTTCCGGGTTCAAGCCCAATTTTAGGTCGTTAGGTTTTTCTTTCTCCAAAATGCGTAATATAATGTCCTAAGTTGGTATAAATTCATGGTAATAATACAAACCAATTTTCTCCAATATTACCAAACGTTTTTTCGATACGTGTTAACAACCTTAAAAAAAATGATGTGACTGGTGGTATTCTCCGTCGTTCCACCATAGAAACTACCTTTTAATACACGTATCATGGGACGGTGGTTTGGGTAGTGGCTTCGACAAAATACTTCGTAAACTTTTTGCACAAAACCACTACGGTGGTTTCGAAGGTAGTTCGGTCGGTGGTCGGGTCTGCTAGGGTCGTAATTTCGATTATAAAATTCTTCTACTCACGATTGAGAACGTAATCACGTTCCTGCTGACTCTTGTCGCCGTGAATACCAATCGCCTGCCATCCGTACCTGTTGATAGCTCTCGTAATATCGTCGACTTTTCTCTTGGTCTCGACGAATATGATGGTCTTGTTTTCCGGCTCGTTAGATATCTCCTCCAGAAGCTTCATGAGCTTGCCCTCCTTCTCGTACTCCTCGCAGACATCGACGATCTGTAGGATATTGTGATTCGCGGCGAGTTGCAGCGAGCCGACATTGATCTGTATGTAATCGGTGAGAAATTCTTCCGCCAAATTTCTGACCTCCTTCGGCCACGTGGCGGACCACATGAGCGTCTGTCTGTCGGGTCTAATCTGTTCGACGATCTTTCGTATCTGCGGCTCGAATCCCATGTCCAGCATTCTGTCGGCCTCGTCGAGCACGAGATAAGTGCATCTGCGCAGATTCGTCGTGCCGCGTTCGAGAAAGTCTATCAAGCGTCCCGGTGTCGCGATGCAGATCTCGACGCCGCGCTCGAGATCGCGAGCCTGCGGACCCTTCGGCGCGCCGCCGAATATGCAGGTGTTTCGTACCTGCGAGGAGACTCCGAAATCCGCGGCCACCTGCTGAATCTGCTGGGCGAGTTCTCTCGTCGGTGCGAGAACGAGAGCTATCGGTCCGTCGCCGCGATTGAGGCGCGGCTGATTGTTTATGTGAACGATAGCGGGTAAAATGTACGCGAGGGTTTTGCCGGAGCCGGTTTGGGCTATGCCGACCAAGTCACGGCCGGAGAGCGCTATCGGCCAGCCCTGAGCCTGAATCGCCGTCGGTTCGCCGAAGCCCTGGCGGCGTATCTCGTTCAGGACGTACTCCGGAAAGCCACCCTCGTCGAAGTATATCGCCGGGCTCGGGCACACCGTTCCCTTGACGGTGATCTCCTTGTCCGAACGGTAAGCCTCGATGGTGTGAGGACCTCGGGCCGCGACGTTCGGATGAGGCTGGTAAAAATCTTTTCTGAACGTCTGCAGGGTACTCATGTCCCATCGGGGCTTGCGAAGGCGCTCGCCCGGCTGACGATTCTTGAACGAGGAGTTTCCAAAGCCTCCGCTGTCCCGACCTCCGCTGCCGAAACGGGGACCGCTGTCTCGGCTACCGAAGCGACTCCCCCCGCCGCCTCGGCCTCCGCTTCCGCCGCCGCCGCCGCGACGCTCGTTACGGTCACGATCACGGAATGCCCTGTTGAAAGATCATAGCAATTGTCAGTTCATTTTCCTTCCTTATCTTTCTTAGATTGGATAAATTGTAAAGACATTCGTGAAATTCAATGGAGCGTACAATAATTTGTTATTTATTTATTTATTTATTTATTTTATTGTTCACGGGCCCTTATATAGTTATAGATTCTACGAAACTGGAAGGCTGGTAGCTTTCTAAATAAATTTTCTAAATTTTCTAAGCTTTCTAAATTTCTCCGAGTTATAACGGCTGTGTTTCGTATCGCGGAAGCTTCCCTCGGTGAAGTCACTCAGAGAATAAAATTCTACGAGTGAACCATTTTTTTTTTCTTCGTAAAACAGTGCATCGACAGAGACTTGCGAGAGATGAAATTTCACGTTGTTGCAAATATCTTCAGGCTCACGATGCCCTCTGTGGGGCACAGCCAAAAGGGAAAACGGGATGGCTACATTAAGCGTAGTTAAATCCAAAAATCAAAGACAGTGACTATTGAAATTGACGCTAAAAGTGATTATTATATGCAGTATTAGTTTCGAAATCAAGTTGCACACTTCTTGTTATACGTTATCAATTTATTGCAACCAAAGAATTTTGTAAAACAACTTTGTTCAGGAGCCTTTGACATATTTGTTCCAATATTATTATTATTAATGTTGGTGATAATAGTTTGGAAATCTAGTTTTGTACTTCTCAATATACATTATCAATTCATTACAATCAATGAATTTTAGAAAACAACTCAGTTTGGAAAACTTTTACATATTTATCTCAATACTATTATCATTGTTATTCGAAATCAAACTGCAGTGTTATTAGATGGATAAGGCATCAATCTACTGTTTCCAGAAAGTATCATTTACGTTGCATTTGTTGGGTAAAAATGAAAAACCTCAGGTGGTAAAAAATTCAATTGAACTTAATTTGTTTTGAAGATTCCTCTAGTATGCAAATAATCCGGAGTGCTCGATTCAGGGATATCATAGCAGTTATGAATTCATAATTTTTTATCATTCTTAGACTGGATAAATTATAAAAAAGAAAAGATTTTTTAAAGTTTCTGCAAAACTGAAAAGCTGATCGCTTGTTACCGCCGTGTACAAAACATAACCAAACGGAAAATCAGGATGTCTACATCCGGCTTAAGGTGAAGTGAAATGCATTCTCAGTCGCTATCTCTCGCACCACACTAAAACCGATGCTGCTATATTTCTCACACCCCCGGCCCTGTAATGTGACTTTAACTTCACCTTAATTCCATTCAACAATCAAAGTAGGTATTGAAATTGATCCTAAAAATGATTATTTTGGAAATTAATAAAAAATAATTAATAAAAAATTAATAAAAAATAAAAATGATTAATTTGGAAATCTAGTTGCGCACTTCTAAAGATACATTGTCAGTTTATTACAATCAAAGCATTTTGTAAAACAACACTGTTCCCGAGCCTTTGACCAACGTTTTGTTCCAATATCATTATTATCATTATTATTGTTAAAAAATGAAAAGCAGAGTTATTAGATGGATAATTAATATTTGTAGTGTATGCATAAAGTACTAAGTACGTTGCGTTTGTCGGGTAATTAAAAGAAAAGTTCACGAAACTGTTGAAGAATTCGATTGTATCCGGTTTGTTTTGAAGATTCCTCTATTACGCATATAATTCAGAGTGTTCAATACGGCTTTTCGTATTACAAGTGCGGATTCTTAGAGGCGCTAAATCTGTGTGTTTATTTGTAGGTATCCGATCACGGTGTATCGGATTCCTGAAAAGCTCCGAGGAAGCTTGAAATTCAGGAAATAAAGTGAATTGAAAGAATCGATCGCTCATCACAGCATCACAATATCCTTCAGTCACAACAAGTGCATACGAGAAAGCTCTCGATTGCGTCGCATATACGCCCGTCCCACTGGCGGAAATACTCCCGTATATCTGTTCCACGAGATCGATTATTGTTACGAAAACAATCGTGTTACTTACATTGTTGTTGACGCTGAGTTAGCGAAAAAATTTAGCGTTTCTTCTGATGCTACGGGATGTGATATGTTGTCAGAGCGACGAGAGATGTACGAGATGCGTCTCGGTGTGAGTCGCTGTAAGAACCTCGGCAAATGGTGCGTCAATGGCGGACCGCCACGACGAGAAAGTAGTCCCTCCCTCCGAGTGCCAACGGTCGTCCTGAAACTTGACGAACATTCGTCGAGATTCATTAATTTTAGCGAAGTTATTGGATCTTTAATGAATTAATTGTTTCCATGATTAAGTTCGCAGGTGAAGCTTACTCGTTGGAAATATTAACTTCGTCAGACAGCCGGCGCCCGCTCTCGCGAGAAGCTGAGCGGCCGAAGGGTGGGGAGTGCGCAATCGTCCATCGCGCAGGTGACATATAGCGAGAGCCAGTACGATTACCAACCTAATCCTTCGAAAAATCTCCAGCACGTTTCCTTTCTCAGACACCGAATCCGAGCAATAATCAACTTTCATTTAATATTGCAAGTGAACGAGAACACAATGTTTATTAATGAATTTTAATTATTACAATATAACTTAACTACTAATACTTAGTTAATTCTCCATTAGTCATGAGATCACAGATAACAGTAGTAATTCGTTTTAGTAGTCAAACGATATTTCTATCTCGAGATTTATCGTAGCCGCAAAGTTGTGAGAAAGTAAAAAATAAGTAATACCGCTGATAACGCTGACATACTCATACATACAAAAAAGAAAAATTTAAATAAACATAAACGTCTTTGGTTGTTATATCTAGGAAAATAAGAACATATGAATTGTGCATGAGATCGTTCCTAGTCTTTCGTAAACACGTCTTTGGATAGAAAACGGAGCTCATTGTCTTAACATCTTTTGTTTTTTCATTGTACTTAGTGCAAACACATCAATTTTTTTAATTTGATAAAAAAAGTAAAAAAAAAAACATCAACAACGTTGGTCCTGCATCTCCGTTATTGATTAGCGCTTAACAATCTTTAAAATCCCTGAATTCAAAGCTCCTTTCGTGTCAACTCGTTTCTTCTTTTCTTTTTTTTTCCGTTACGTAATAACGACCACATCTCGATTCGATCGGAAACATATGATCGTGCCTCGGAAATAAAAATTATACATCGTATACACGGTCTAAAACAGCACGGTCTTATACGGTCAGTCTACATGGTATCACGCGATAGGTTTCTTGTCTGTTTTTTTGTATCAGTTTTTAGTATGTTGAACCTCGGTACTGGTAGCCACTTCCGTAAGAATCACCTCCACCTCCGTAGCTCTGGTTGGCGCTGCTGTTTCGCTGAGCGTTGTAACCGTAGCTCGAACTTCCGGAAGGCTTTCCGCTCGAGTAACCGTTGTACTCGGAACCCGAGAAGCCGCCTGAACCGGAATGATAAGAATTTCCACCCCGGCCGTTGCCGCCTCGGCCACGGCCAGGATTTCCTCCTCGCGCGCTGCTCGAGCCTCGGGAACCGGGACCACGGTCCGAAACTCCACTCGATGAACCGTAACGTCGTCCACCTGCAAATTCATTCGACTATCAGTATTCACGAGCTACTTGCTAATATCTTTTTTAAGGGACATTTCATCAGAATACTTTTGAAGAGAAAAAAAAATGTTACGAAAGAAAAGCAAGTAGTTTTCCCAAAAACGGGGTTTTTTCGCCCTATCGGATACATCAGGCTTTTCTGCCCAGTTTTGCCACCTTGTCCGATCCAAAAATGATTGGAAAATTTAGTTTTGCCCAAAAACCCCGTTTCGCCCGTTGTCCCATTTTGCCCCGCTCTCCCCTACCAAGGCTCAATTGTTATTAACAGAAATAATTCATACTTCGGCCGGCGAAGCTTCCGGACTTGGCCAATTCG
This sequence comes from Ichneumoninae sp. A BG-2022a, assembly GCA_030522665.1. Lineage (NCBI taxonomy): Eukaryota > Metazoa > Arthropoda > Insecta > Hymenoptera > Ichneumonidae > Ichneumoninae sp. A BG-2022a. The sequence goes on along the minus strand of JAPYZC010001579.1, from coordinate 18,086 downwards.
GCCATCTCGCTGAGTCGTGGATTGATCGATTGTCCGGCTTCGCGTAGTACCTCGATGAGATCTCCAGCGTGTTTCATATTGTGAGTCGTGAAGAAGGCGTAAGCCGTTCCCGTCTGTCGTCTGCGACCGGTGCGACCGATGCGATGTATGTAGTCCTCGGACGACGACGGATAATCAAAATTAATCACGTACTTAACGTCGTCGACATCTGAGGAACAATTATAACGTTACACGAATGAGTCACACAGATACGAGACCCGACAAACTATAACTGACGAAGAACGAAAAAAATAAATAAATAAACGAATAAAGGTTTATGTGAAATTCACTAAAAAAATTTTGGCGAAAGAAAAAGGAAAAAAATACGACTTCCCATCCTCCGAAGCGAATTGCGTAAACGGGTAATAGAGATTTTATTTGCTGAATTTTCATGTATCACCCACCTTTCGCCTCGAGATGAGATTATTGTCGGTTCGCATCGATTTTTCATATGGAATAATCGTGACCGGCCTAAGGATTAGACAGACACAGCGGTGGCGTGTCTGGGACGGGACAAAGGCAGCATTTTTAGGGTTTAGGCCCGAGTGCATTGGTTCTAATATAGAGGCATCAGATAAAACAATCACAGAGGTCGATAGTGTCACGGATTATTAGCCTGTCCGATGAGGCGGCTTTTTTATACCTTGAACATTTTTTTCTATTCGCGTGATTCGATAAATTGTATAGATAAAAAATATAAAAATAATATTTTAACGAAATAAAATAGTCACTGTGTCTGCCCAATACTGGCAGTACACCGCGCTGTTTTAGGGAGAACCTCTGTGCCTCTGAAAACAAAGAAAAAAACAGACAGACTTAGTGGTAGCTTCGTGTGTATCCTGACGATTCAGCACGCACAACGCTACGTACACAGCCTGGCGGCTTATCTCATTGTATGATGTAACGCATCACTGGCTAATCCAATAAGTGTTGCCGATTCCCAGTCGTCGATGACGAATTTACGCGATTTTTCTTTTTTTTATCCAGGCCAATCAAACAGGCAATTTCGCAGAATAATAATGCCTCGAGGATTGTGGACAACAAGGAGAACCTTTTTAAACGACGTTTAGAGCATATAAAACATTATCGTTTTTTTTGCCATCTTCAAGGTTGGTGCACCCTTCTCAAAACATCTGTAAGTCTTTCCGCAAAAGACTCTCAACGATTGCGAGAAGGCTATTCGCCGTGTTAGTAAAACCCTTCATTCACCTCGTCCTCGAGTGCGTATCTCGTAAAACTAACGGATCATAAAAATACCAACCCAATCCTCGTGCAGCGACGTCCGTAGCTACAAGTATCGGTGCTCTTCCGCTACGGAATTCCTGAAGTACGTGGTCGCGCTCTTGCTGATTCTTGTCGCCATGAATGCTCAGAGCTTGCCAACCGTCGCGTCTGATGTTTCTCGTTATATCGTCGACCTTTCGCTTCGTCTCCACGAATATTATAGTTTTGTTCTCCTTCTCCGTGCCGATCTCCTGCAGGAGTCTGTGAAGCTTCGTGTCCTTCTCGGACTCCTGGCAAACGTCGACGATCTGCAGTATGTTGTGATTAGCCGACAGCGTCAGCGAGCCGATGTTCAGATGGGTGTAATTCGACAGAAAATCTTCGGCGAGAGCCCGAACTTCCTTTGGCCATGTAGCCGACCACATGACGACCTGACGATCCGGTCGTATCTGTTCGATTATCTTTCGTATCTGGGGCTCGAATCCCATGTCCAGCATTCGATCCGCCTCGTCCAGCACGAGGTACGTGCATCTCCGCAAATTCGTCGTGCCGCGTTCCAGAAAATCTATGAGCCTTCCGGGTGTCGCGATGCATATCTCGACGCCGCGCTCGAGGTCCTGAACTTGCGGTCCCTTCGGCGCACCACCGAATATGCAAGTGTTTCGCACGCTCGCCACGCCGAAACAGTTCGCGACCTCTTGGATCTGCTGGGCCAATTCGCGCGTCGGGGCCAGGATCAGAGCTATCGGTCCGTCACCGATATTCAGGCGAGGTTGATGAATTATGTGCATTATCGCCGGCAAAATGTACTGCAAGAAATCAAATTACGAAATTGTTTTTCACGTATGTTCGTCGCTCAGATTTAGATTTTTTTTGAGCACATAACGGAGCAACAGTGAGATAAACACCGAGCGAAGAATTAATCCTTGTAATAAAGACTTATCAATCTGTGACTGACTAACTAACCGACAAAAACAAATTTAATCGCATCTTTTGCTTCCTCACAGACGAAGCTTTGTCGGGTGAAAAATAAAAATCTTGACATTTTAATGAAAACATGTTCAGAATGTTCCAAAACATCGAAAAATTATATTTAGAAAAAATGTCCGAATGTGTGGGTGTTCGTGCGTGTGTGTGTAAGTATGTAAGGGTGTATCTGTGACTCATGCCTCAACATGATCAAGCTGAATTTTCACACACAGCAGGTGTGGGTAATAGTCAATGTTTCTTCAAAATTTCACAAAAAAAACTGTTCAGTTATTTTTTTTTTGCACGCTTTTTTAAATTTCTTCAAAAATATCTGTGAGCACTCTGACTCTTACAATTTTTTAGTTATCGGGGCAAGTTGTTCACAGATGGAGTATGATCGAACGGCAATAAATTTGGGAAGTATCGATACAACCGTTTCAATTTTATGTCACTTTCAATTTTTTGAATTTAATGAAAAATCAGTATTTTAAAATGGAGTTTTCATTTATTTAAGGTAATATTAGCGGACAGCCTGAATCCATGTGAGTTCAGAGAGGATTGAGAGAAGAATTGCCAACATTTCTCGATGCGATAAAAATCTGAAAAAAATCAATCATATGGAAGGTACTGAAAAGATTAATTTTGCAAAATAATAATTCCAAAATGTTATTAAAAATTAACGAAAAAAAATTTCGCATCAAATCACCCGGCAACCTAACTTTTAAAAAATGAAAACGGTTTGTTAATTTTTCTGAATACGTATGAATTTTTTCAGAATTTCGTGTAATTTTTGAAAATCGTGTTTTTTTTAATAAAAAAGAAGTCATTTTCAAAAATTACACAAAATTCTGCAAAAATTCATACGTATTCAAAAAGATTACCAAATTGTTTTTATATGAACGAAAAGTTTTTTTTTCATTAATCTGTTAATAACATTTTGGAATTATTATTATGCATAGTCAATCTTTTCAACATCTTCCATATGCTTGATTTTTTTCAGATTTTTATCCCGTCGACAAGTGTTCGCAATTCTCTCTCGATTCTCTCTGAACTCACGTAGGCTCAGGCTGTCTGCTAGTACTAACTTAAGATGCAATTTTCCATATTAAATACACATCTATGAATAAAATAAGTGGTACATTCTGATCCGCGTGGAAAAACACATAAAATATAGTCCCGGATCAACGACTAACGAAAACAGTTTATGGGGAATTTTTATCACCAAAATTCCAAAAATGAGAGATTTTTTGCTATGAAATGTGCCATACAAGCAAAATAAAAATGTAGCTTACACCCAGCGTTTTTCCTGATCCAGTCTGAGCAATGGCGACCAGGTCTTTGCCACTGAGAGCTATAGGCCATCCCTGAGCTTGAATAGCAGTCGGCTGAGAGTATCCCTGATTGCGAATGCCGTCCATCACATAGGGAGGAAAGTTTCCTTCCTCAAAGTACTGAATAGGATTCGGCACATTGTCTCCCTTTACCGTTATTTCTGCAGCTTGACGGAACTGGGCTACTTCCTCCGCCGTCCTGGACAGAAAATGATCGTACAGTTAGTTCCATTTTTTTTTCTATCGAAAGCTAATTTCACCATAAAATGTGAAGATATATATATATATTTTTTTTTAATTTCAGGTATCTCAAACATTCTTACCTGCTCCTCACAGCCGGATGCTCCACGTAGAAATCTTTTATTATAGGCTCCAGGGTTCTCGTGTCCCAATTCATTTTCTTCAGCGAACCACCCGGCATCTTGCCCTTGGCTCCTCCGTTTCGATTTCCACCCGCCGAGTCTCGACCGCCAAACCTGCCATGGCTGCCGTCGCCTCCACCGCTGTGACCATTCCTACCATTGCCTCCACGTCTGCTTCTGCTCTGATCTCTGTCCCTGCTATACCTAAGACATATAATACATTAATAGATTAATTGATCAATCAATTAAAAACCTATGACAAAAATTTATAAATGATCCCTGTGCCCATTATTATTCTCATAGAAATTAAACAGCTATGAGAAACTACAAAATAAAAAAAAAAAATTAACTTCAAGGTCAAAAGGTCAATGGTTACGAAAAAAGAAGAAAAAAAGATTACATTTTTTTTCTTCCTCTGAAATCGTTATATGGATGAGATGCTTATGCGGGTCGCGACAAGTTGAGTTTCGGACGCCGGTGTAAATGAAACGTTGCGACGAATGACTGAATCGACAATCCCTGCCGAAGAAGAAATCGTTTCGAGGGTTTCGTACGGGAAAGAAAGAGATGGTATCGATTGTCCGATTGTACACGGTGTTACAGGGTGTGGGAGAAGGCTTGTGCCGAAAATGGCCGTTACGTTTGCGACAATCAAACGAACGATAGTAAAATCTTACGATTAAAATCGAGCGGATCGAATATTTTCGAGGATCTTGTGGATCCTCGATCGCGTCGTCATCGCTTACTTACATTCTGAAAACAATCGGACGACGAGTTTGTCTCTACGGACTCGGGCACCGTCGCTGATGACCGTGCTCGCTACGGTCGCACTAGCCGTTTATCGAAAACTAATCAATAAACGACGTTGTATCGACAGGCTTCTCGACGGAGCTTCTCCAGACGATGGGAATAATACAGAATGCTATCTCGCTTCTCTCGTCAACGAACCCCACCCGAAGACTCGATCGTACCGGGATGTAAACAATCCTTGAACCCTTGTCCGAAATAATATATCTTCAGTTGCGCGGATAAAACACCTATTCGGATTTGCCGGCAGCTCTGCCCACTGGGACGTGAACTTCCGAAAGTAGTACCTTGTAAACTGTTACCATGCCAACGGCGCAGTGATATCGTGTCATTTTACGAGATCCATATTTGGCAGTTGTCTAGTGAAAAAAAAGAAATATACATGTATATTAATTATAGTGCGAGAATAGATGGCGACACGGGATGAATTCCCGGTTCGATTGTTTTTGTTGTTGGGACGCCCAGAATGATAGGCTCCTTTTCGTGATTTCATAAATTTTCTCGATTGTTTCGATCGAGCAACGATCTATTGCTTTCTCTTTGTTTCGTTTTAATAGCGATAATTCGGTGAGATATTGTTTTTCGATGGTGAGTAATTTATTTTTGTGCCTAACCTCTGGGTATCGTTAATGCGATTTGTTATCCGTTCGTTTCTGCGAGTGAAAAACTGAAAAAATGTTATGATTTTGCAGGCGTCCGATACTCTGCGAGTGCTGCACCTTCCGCCGCATCTGTCGGACGAACGACGCGAGGAATTGTTCAAAAAGTATGGAGCCGAGAGGACGAAAACTGTGAGACGTTCGGACAGCTATAGCGCAACTTTCGTCAAATTTTCGTCCAAGCAAGAGGCCAAAGAAGCTTTCATGCAGCTGCATCAATTGGAGGTCAAGGGACAGTATTTGTCGGTGGAATTTGCAAGGAAATCCGTGACGAACGACATAACGGAGGATACTCAACGTACTCAGGCCGAATCGGCTGATGACGCAGTTAAGAAGGAAAACGCGGACACAAGGCACTTTCAAGCTTTTCTCAAAAAGCTCAATGGCTGGGCAAACAACGATCTCCTGTCTCAACCGCCTCCTCCTAATATATCCTACAAATACGCTGTGCCCACCAGAAATACGTTGCTGAGAATAGCTATACAACTCATAAAGGAGCCAGCTTTTTACACTCAGGTCGCTATTCGAATGAACGTTCAAGCTAAATGCACCGCATGCTCTTTTTAAGATACACACGTATCTTCAACTACTTTTCTCATACATTCTTGTACTTTTTTTTTTTACTAATTTTTTCATTTCCAACAAGTTTTCATTATATCTTAATTTAGAGCTAGGAATAAGGAATTATTTCTCGCCCTATCATAACTTTTTGATTATATATTTTTATTTTTATTTATTTTTATTTACGGGACAAGCCCTTTTACATTTTTATAATATTTCACAGTTATATATGTGATAATATGTGATTATTTATAATAATCACATATTAATAATTAAAAATCATAATAATTATTTCAATCATTGAATATTTAAATCAATTTACAGGTGCTGCATCTGATGAACAAAATGAATTTACCGCCGCCTTTCGAAGAACTCGAGGAAGAATTTCCGTTGTTGAGGGAAGCGTACGACATAGAGAAGTATAAGGACATACTGGGGAGAGTGGACGGCGGAAGGGATGAAACAATTTTCCCGGAGGGAGAAGATGAGGACGAAGAATCGGAATATGAATCCGACGGCGAGGATATCGCGAATCCTCTGGCGAACGTTCCTCTGAAACGCACCAAGCCGCAGCCGACGAGGCGTTTGAAAATACCGAAATTCGTTAATCCGGCGAAGCAGAACGTCGCGGCGACGAGTTCGGGACACAAGGCTTTAAGGCCCGAGGATATGTTCGAGACCGTGGAACGCGGCGAAGCGAAAACTCGAAAAATCGAGCTCCGACCCGTTGAAAAATTGGACACGGAGACGAGAGTGCCGGAGACGAGCTCGAGCTCCGCGCCGGAAGTGGAGGGTGGCTTCGGGCTCATGTTTCCAACGAAAAGGGACGGTGCGGAGAACGTCGATGCGGAGCACGAAGAGACGAGAGATTGCATCACCGCTGAAGAATTGGAGGAGAATAGGATATCCGAACACGGTAATAAGTTGTTCAGCTTCATAATCTACTCCACTTATCGCAAAGCTCCCTGTCGACCATCAACTTGCGTAAACGCTTAAAAATTGACAGTAATTATTAAAAAAAAGAGTAAAAATCCAAATTTCCAAAGTTTGAGTAATGATTACAATTTTGTTGACTCTTAAAAAATAGTACATTACGATACTAGTGCGAAAAAACTTTTTCTGGCGAGTATTGCAATCACACGAGTTAAGAAAATGTTTTTCGCACGATTATTGTACAAGATTTTATTTTATAAGATGTGAAAATGTGGTTTTGCGCTCGCGAACTGTGCCCAAAACCGCGATTTGCCCATCGACTGAAAAACGTAACAATTGAAGAAGAATGAAATATAATTTTTTAGCTTTAATACTAAGCAATAAAATCGATCGTTTTGCAGACCAACGATTACTACCGGTATACAGGAATTATCACGCGGGTAAACCGTCATCCCGCTTGTACATAAAAAATCTCGCCAGGCAAGTGGAAGAGAATGATCTGTACTTCATATATCGGCGCTACGTAAAACCGGACTCGAAGGACTCGGACAGTCAGTAAGTGGGCTTTAAGTTTAAGATATTCCAGTCGAAACGTTTATAAGGCTCATGGTACAATGCGATACTTTCAGATTGGAGGTGCGCCTAATGCAGGAAGGACGGATGAAGGGTCAAGCCTTCGTAACTTTTCAGAACGAAGGTCAAGCTATAAAAGCGCTGTTGGACACAAATGGATACATCCTCAAGGATAAGCCTATGGTCGTTCAATACGCGAAAGTCGTAAAGAGCTAAAACACTCTTACCATTAAACTCGTAATGTACATATGTAAATATACTTCTAATAAAATTCTACTCTTTTTCTCTGTGCGTTACTCCTGTGAGCATAATATTTTTCTATTTTCGTTCAATTTCGCAAATTCCAAATAAATCAATATTAGTACGTGCAGTTTCTGTTTTGATGAAACTGGAGGAATTTATTATTATTATTGACATTAAAAATCAGCCAAAACAGACTCTCTATCAATTGAGACCTCGCGCAAACGAAATTCCGATGTCATCCGCCGCGAGGCAATTTGATTTTTAACATATGCAACATTTCTACACCGACAAAGTCGAATCGTTGCAAGACATAAAAAAAATCGCCGCAAAAAAAGCATTGCTACAACGTATTGACCATCTCACGTACGAAATTATGCAATCCAAACATTATTTAATCGTTTCTTCTGATAGTGTATTTTGTGATTTTAAATAATCGCCTCAACGATATTTTAACGGTCCCCATGCGGCAACGGAGTCAAATGCGTCTCTATTTCCGTCCTCCCGATACTTTCGTAATCTCGTTCGGCGATTGTATCAGCCTGGAAAATTCTTAAAATATAACTTTCTAAAAACGTGCCTCAACGTCGCGAGATCACTCGCGCTCGTAAACTCCGAGCCACTGGCCGTTTAATACTTTGATCGTGAATTCGAAAGCGGAAACGCCGAGTTTTGATTGGCGCAGTGGCTCGTCATAGCCGCGTCAGCCGAGGTCGGCGCCCGCCTGGCATTCAGTAGTACACCGGCCCTCCGCCAGATTTGTCGTGTTTTGCGCTTTAACGTCGGTGTGTCGAGCCCCGTGTCACTGTTGTGCTGTGTGTGTTTGCTGCTGCTGCTGACTTTCGAGCTCCCTGGTGCCGTTCGCGTAGCCCCCCGCGTCAGTGGTGTGTATACGCTTTCACACAGCAGTCGCAGCTTTTTCCCCCGTACGTCATCATCGTTTCTCGCGACCTCCTCGAGTTTACCTCCGCAGTGACGATCCTCCGAGAATATTCGTAAATAAAAAATAAATAAGAAAAACAAACAAACAAGACGCCATTGCATCGAGGTCAAGCATGGACGTGAGCCTGTTGCTGCAACAATTTCAATACACGATTCCCGTGGGTATCGTGCTTGTTTGCGCTCTGCTTGTATTCGCATTTGGTTTCAAAAATGCCGAGCAACCACCGTTCGCCCAGCTATCGACAGTTTCCGACGTGGACCGGAAGCAGCCTGGCAAGAAGCGTAGCGGCAAGATCAAGGAAAAGGTAAGTGAGAATGTTTTAATCTCTACCGTTGAATAGAGGAAAAAAAATATTTCGCTGATCCAATGTGTGCGTGCGCGTGTGTGAGGAGAGTGCCTCGCTCGTTCGGTGGTTGAACGTCGAGTTGGCATTAGACACGCGCGCGGCTCTACGACAACACGGGCCGCGAACAAAAAAAAAACGCTTCAACCGCTTCGCATTAACGCCATATGGTTGGGAGGCTCTCGCGTGCCCCAATGCCTCGATTCACCAACACAGAGTCGATAATCAGCTGAGCTCTCCGGAGGGTGCGACAAACGCGTCCTCCAACCCCCTCTGCTCCCAATCGTGACGTAACACACATACACACAGCCGCCATATGCAATTTTTTTGCCCGAACGGAAGTCGAATTATTTTGCGCCAACTATGAACCCCATATTACTCTTTGACGATTGCGCGTTAATGGAATTAATTTTTAAAAACTTAATTGTGGGAATTACGCGTAAAAAAGATTATTGGACGGTCGGCCAGGTGGAAAAAATTGGCGGATTTTAACGGTTTTATCTATCGTGTTGGATATTTTCATTTTGTACGGACGCGTATACATTTTTTTGCCAAACGTAATTCGAACGATCTTGCGCGAACCGATTAATTAGATACGATTTTCGTTGACCGCGCGTTCACCGAACTGGAAATTTTTTTTTTAAATTTTTTACGTATTATCGCGCGAAAATCGATCCGATGTAATTTGAGAGGAAATAAGACGTTCGGACGACCGGAATTGCGGGAGTTATTTGCGGATTTGAACAGTTTTTCTCCAGACGGGATATTTTTGTTTTGACCCAACACGTGTAATTGTGTTTTTTCGTGACGGAAGTCCATCGATTTCGCGCGTACTCATGAATCAGATACGAATCCCAACAATCGCGCTTTCGATCAATCTATACAAAGACAAAAAAAACTTGCAAATTCAAATTTTCAAATGGCTTTCTCATAATACGAAGTCATACGAAGTGATATTAATTGTTAATTAAAAGACTAGTTTCTTTCTCGTTTTTAGTAAACTATACCAAAAATATATTCATATACATCGAAAGGCTATAATGGAAACTGTGCAAGACAAAAAATCATTATGAATTTAATTTTGATCTCATACTGTTATTATATTATGTGAATTATTTTATGTAAAAGGGCTCGTTCCGTAAATACATAAAATAAATAAATAAAATTAATAAAAATAAAATAAATAAATAAATAAATAATGTTCCTTTATTCGCAAAGCTTCTTCTATGAGAAAAAATGTTCTGCATTGTTGGCTTCCTCATAGGGGAAGCTTCGCTAATAAAGGAATATTATGACAAAGCCATATGGAAATTTCAATTAGCAACTTTTATGAGGAAGCGATATGAAAATTTCAATTTCCATCTTTTTTTTCAACGTCAACGTTGCGTTTAACTTTTTATGCAAACCGACTGGGCGATTCAGGGTCTGCACGAAAAAATACACTAGCTTCGCGCCTCGGATTTTTTTTTTTTTTTTTTTCTACTTCGAAGTATCTACTTCGTTTAACGGAAACACAGGGTCTTAGAAAATCATTACCAATTAAGTCCATTACCTAATATTCGCTGTTTAGTGGCCATGTCTAATGTACTTTTTCCCGCTGATTACGCTGAATCAAGGCAGAAACTCTCGTCGGGCGCAAAATAAACATTTTCTGAAAAATGTTAAAAACCCATAACATTTAAACGGTTGGATGCATTTTCGCCAAATTTAATACCAACTATTGTAGTGTTTAGTCCGGTTCCGAGCCAAATTTTAGCTCAATACTTGCATGTTTACTCGAATTCTATCGTTTTTATGAAATTTTCAAGTAAAAATCGAAATCCTATCAAATTTAACCGTTTGGAAACATTTTTACCAAATTCAATACCAAAGGTCCTCGATCAAAATATCATTTTCGTATGCAGTTTTGGGACGATCGCTCAAAATGTAGGCAAGTTTGGTACCACAGACACTTTACAACAAATTCAAAATTGCATACAATCTCCAATTCGGCCTCAATCTTCATAAAAAGCTCACTGCATGAAGAGATGTGGCCACTTTATTAGTGCACCAAATTTCAACCTGCTGTCTGAAATCGATTCCGAGTTATAGTAGTTTTAAACGATTCAAGTTTGTCATATCCGGATACCACCTAAAAATTAAATTTTTCGACCTTCCAAACAATTTTCAGTACTCTGACACCAAATTCTTAAACAATTTTTTTTAGCTATGTTTTTACGAAAACATAGATTTCTCTATGAGAAAGCAAAAATTGATCAAGTTCTGTGTAAATGTGACCTCGTGAACAAACACACGAACGACCGAAAGTGATTATCAACTGATATCGAAAAAATTAGAGAATACGAATAGTTTTATCGATACCTTGAGATACGTCGTTTGTTTTCTTTTTATTACAATTCTTTATCTTTTATTTTTCTGTAAAACAATTGTACTATTACGATTTTTGTTCTGTGTGTAAAATTGACGAAAGATAAATAAAAAAAATACTTATCTTACACGATATCGTTTGGAAATTATGGAAGTATACAAAGTTGGGTCCAACTCTGACCTCATGGGAAGATTTCTCCATCGAAATCGACTGCCAGATTTAAAAAATTTCAAAATAGGTGGATGGGTTTTTTTCAAAGTCCCATAACTTTTTTTTTGGACTACTACAAACGAAAAATTTGTTACTACAATCAACTACATACAAAACTCTTTAAGAATCACCCAAAAAAAATTTGATTTTTGAAAGTCGGGTGCTAAGTTCACACAGCTGAAGAATAATATTAGACGGCCGGGAGTGCGCGGGAAAATGATTGGATTCAAATAATTTTATCGACGTTGTTCGGTAGCAATTTTTTTTTCTTTTATTTTGCACACGATTTTATGTCGAGAGGAAGGAAGAATTAATGACGATTGATCAGTGAAAATGGCTCGACGTGAATTGTAAAATAGGCTCATAATTTGTAGCGATCTGCCGATGCTCAGGTGACGAACGAGAAGGCCAGCCCGGTGAAGAAGGTGTCCCCGTCCAAGGCGGAGCCTTCCACGAAAGCCGCTGCCAAATCCACGGAGGATGCTGAGAGCAAGCTGAAGGAGAGGAGGCAGGAGGAGAACAATCCGGTGGCAGCTAAAAAGGACAAGACTCAGATAGTCGCTAAATCTGGCAAAGAGAACAAAGTCGAGCAGACAAAGAATAAGAAGAATCTGAAGAATCTCGTCCTCGAGAAGCCGTCCGACTTCGACGATGGTAAGCTCGCATATTCGATTTTCGTTAACATGGTGGCCGCGGTCAGGGAAAACCGGGAAAAGTCAGGGAAAAAAATCTTGGTCAGGGAATCAGGGAAAAGTTAGGGAATTTCAAAATTGGCCAGGGAAGAAGTAAATTGTCGCGAGCCTTTTATAAATAAATAAGAAGTACATAGAAGGGAGCCTTAAAAAATGGGAACATTTTGAAAAAAAAAAAAATTAAATGTTAATATAGTAATTAGGAATTGGCATTTGCGTTATTAATTTTTTGAGTATGAGTCGTTAGAAGTTTGGTCAGGGAAAATTTTTAATTGCTGAGTGAAAAGTCAGGGAATTTTTTCCCGGAAAAAAACGGTCACCATGGTTAATGTATTTCCTAGTATCGAAGCTCGAAGGCAATTTATGATAAGGAAAAAAAATGACCAATTGTCCTGCGATATACTAATTGTACGGAATTTTTCAGGCGACTGGGAGCAAGCGTACTCCAGAAAGGACAAGAAGAACAAGAAGAAGGAAGACGAAACTCCCTCGAAGAAAAGCAAGAAGAACAAGAAGGCCGAGCTGATCAGCGAGGCAATCGCTAAAGCCAAGGATCTCGAGAGAGTCGAGATCAAGGACAAAGTTGCTAAGGAAACTGAGAACAAGGAATTGAAGGAGAAGAACCAGAAGGACGTGATCTTGGAGCCGGTAGTCGACAGCGTCGCGCCCGTAGAGAACAAAGTTGAGAAGAAGCGGGAAGTGATCGAGGTAGCCCAAGAAAAAAAAAATCATCAGTTTTTAAGATTGATTTAAGCAGTCTATCGATCGAGTGGAATTAATTGACTAATCTACGTTTTCCCGATGTTTTTAGCCGGAGAAAGTCGAAACACCGGAGAAGGAAACGAAGAAATCCAAGTCGAAGAAAGCGAAGAAAGTGAGCGAGGGTGAGAACGCACCGCGTCCATCCTTGCCGGCAGCCGCGCCTGAGAAGAAACCGGCCGAAAAGCCGGCTTCGAAAAAAACCGAGGAACCTAAGAAGAAGGCGGAGCCTGTAGAAAAAACAAAGATCGAGGAACCCGAGGTCAAGAGTGCTCCGGCATTCGACGAATTGGGTGGTAAGTGTGCCTTCTTGCACCGTCAAAACATTTCCAACTTTTGCTACTTGATTTATCTATTTATTTGCAAACGGACATGCACCAAATACTGAACGAAAGGCTTTCGCCCGAATAACTGAAATGTAGTACATTTTTGTTTGATACCAGAAAATAATGTCCGGTACAAAATATTGTTATCTTAACGAGTGCTTCTGCTTTTCAGACGTTTGGACGGAAGCGAAACCACAAAAGAAGAGTAAAAAGAAGGCGCGAAAGGACAATTGAGAGTACACCAATCTCCGAGAATGAAAAACTGAAGGATAAGACGAAGAAGGAATTGTTCCTCGCGACGGGAAATCGAAGCCAACGAACTCCGATTGGACGACAAAGGGACACTATTCGTCTGCCGTTTTAGTCAAAACAAGGAAGGATGTGTGCGCGGTGTGTGTCTCAGGTGACGCGAACGCTGACCGACTACTCGTAGTCAGTTTCCCCTGTAAATATATATAAATCGAGAAAAAAACATCAACAACAAAATAACAATTGGGCCAAATCTATGGCCTCGTAGAACTCGTAGGATACATCACATTCATTCACACGAACTCGTACCGAGTCGAGTTCACGCCTCTGGTTAATTCATGAACGTTATAACAATTTAATATCATTTCGTTTTTTTTATTCTTCCTCGATTATCACCGTCGATTTTCAGAGTAATATTCTCGTGGTCGGATACCTTTAAGCTGTGAGAATCTCGGTCGCGGATTAATTCCATTTCTTGTGCGATCGAGCGGCATACGTTCGGAATTGAACGCGGCTTTACTACTGAGACGAGGGACAATATCCGATAATTCAATTTAATTTTGTGTTGCAATCGCGTAATGGAAAAATCTGACGATTCGATGGTTTTTGAAAATCACTCAAAAAAGGTGTCGAATATCGGAAAAATTGTGAAAAATTGCACGGTAGTGCCTGCTCGTCGCTCAAAATTTTTATCGTGTAATTAGCATACAAAATATTGCTCTCCACTGACTTTCCGGTAGTATGTGGTGTCCTACTGATTGCCAGATAAAAAATTAATACTTCGTGAGCTTGATCAGCTTTGCCGTTTGGAAAATTTTGAAAAATGTATACAATACATTTTTCATCGATAATTTATATTCTTAAAAACATAAAACATACATTTTTCATAGGGTCCGACAGACCCTGGGGAACTAGGCTTGTTACAATTTTCATCAAATCATTGGAGAGTCACAGAAAAAAATGTACAGTGGTGCCAGGGAGAGTTAGGCAGAGAGTCAAAATTGGCGGGCAAAGCTTGCTTTAATTGTCTTTCAGCCTGAAGTCTACGAATAATTGCGAGCCACGCATCTGTGAGCTATGAGCTTCGTCGGAATTTAATTTTCTCGAAGAAAGTAGAAAAGTCCACGGTTTATTAATTCGTCGAGGTGACTTAAAAGTGAAAAAATTAATTTACATCTTTAAAATTTCTTTATTTCACTCGGTGGGAAAATGACGTTTTTTGCGCACGCTTCGCGTGCGAAAACGCCCGTTTTCACACCGAATGAAACAAAATTTTGTTCGATACTCGCGCGAAAATTTTTTTTGAACTCGTGCGATTGCAACACTCGTCTTCGGCTCGTGCTGCAAACTCACACTCGTTAGAAACAAATTTTTCGCACTCGTATCGAAATGTACTATAATATTTTGGAATCATTTGAAAAAATTATGAAATGGGATAAAGTAAAGGGCAACATTTAGGTGATACTTTTTTTAAAGATACAAATAACTTTTTCAATCTTCAGTCTCTTCGATAAAAGCCGTTACTTCGTCGCGATATGTTCGTTAGTACTGGCCGTTTCGGATCCACTCCGGCTCCAGGCAGCGGAAAAAAAAACCACTCGAGGGTCATTGTACCTAATATTACGGATAGTTATTACATGTCGTCGTCGATAAGTGCATTATATTTTCTTACGAATAAATACGCTAGGTAAAAATTACCTGTTCATGAAACGAAGAAAGATCGAGAAGTAATTATCCGTTGGCGATTTTTTTTTGGCCATTCGATGCAAACGGTGAACCAAGGAAACGGGGATGATTGACGTGATAAACGAACGCGCTGATTGTCGGGTTGAGTGAATGCGACAAAGCCGGGTAATCTCGCGACGATATATTAATCTCGAAAAAATATATATATATTAAATTTATAATTTTGATGAAAAGGGATAAAAAAAAAAGTGGCGAGAGTAAGTTCCTGAGCTTCGATCGATGCTTTATCATTCTCGTGCCAAATAGTACCTTGACGCGTGTCAACTGTCTCGCATCGGATTTATAGACAATTGTCTTGTGCATCGTCGTCGTATATTTCTTTTCTTTTACTCTTCTCAGTGACGCATGATTCACACTTTTTTGTACTTAAAAAGAGTATAAACAACGAGGGAGAAAAAGAAATCGGTCGACGGTGTATCTGTGTGCCAGCGAATCGCGCGAACGCTTCGTTGAATCTCCGTTTTCATTCTTGAATTTAGAATATTTTTGTAATCGACCTCACACTATATATTCAATCAATTGGGTTCACGTTTCGAAAAATTCTCCAAGCTATTGACAATTAGCATTGTACATTATTAGAAAGAAAAAAAACGGAAATTGCATATTTTGAATAACTTACATTTTGTACATAACTTGTAATGGTGTTAATGATACTGATGCAAATATATTCGTACGATTGGATTCCATCCGAGAAAAAAAAAAGAAATAAATAAGGGTTTCGCGAGTTTGAGGGCTCAAGTCATGGCTATTCAGAGAAATCTGTACGAACGTTCATTATTTAAATATCTTGTCTTTCAAAGTATCAAAATTCGAAGAAAAAAAAGGTAGAGAACGCGTTCGATCGACCCTTCCACTTATTGGACGTCTGTCTTTCACTACCGAGTGCTTCAAATAGCAATTTCAGTCCGCTCCAGTGGTTTCACTCATAATCGCTTCTGTTTCGACTATCATTATTGATTAATTCACGACAACTTGCCAGCCATCAACTCGGTGTAGTAAATACCATAAAAAAAAGTAAAGAAGTAACAAAATATAAATATTATATTTGTATATAACGATTATATATAAATATTATATTTGTGTACGATGCGTGTTTCTTAGTCGTAAATATAGGATCGTCGGGTAGACTTGAGATATCAAAGTATACTATTATTATGAGGAAACATTAATAATAAAAAAATTTTAAGCCGACAAAAAAAAATATATATAAAGTTTACAGAAGAATCACTTGCTGTCGAGAATCAACGAGATAGAGAGGGAAAAAAATAAATAAAATTTGTGTATTTCGGTTCCGGGCGAAGGTCTGTAGAGTTTGTAGCGCGAATTCTCTGCAGTGGGGTATCGAGTTGTGGAGGATGAGAGGGTTAGAGGGGAGAACAATAAGAGTGAGATAAATTAACAAAGACTATATATTTTTCCAGCATTTATGTGCGGCATTATTCACTCTGCCCGCCTCTTCTATCAGCGCATTGTGCATCTAGGCAATTTGTACATAAGCGTCGAATTATTGTTATTATTAATATTATTGCTACATAAAATTAATTAGCGTTTACGATGTAGGACAACCGAGGTTAACAAAAAAAAAGAATATTGAAGAATCAACGATTGTTTGTTTGTCATAAATCAGCGCAATTTGTTTTGTCCAATTTCATCGATAAGGGTGTATAATATTTTTTCCTTTTTTTTTTTGGGACCACGAAACTTCGAATTGACGGAATAAAAGGTAAAGGATCTTAGTTACCAAAAGCAAAAGAGTGCCATTTCTTCTTAGGTAAAATTTCCTTGCACCGTCAACCCCAGTAAGATCCTTTTTAATTTCCAAGTTTCATTTTTTTGTCCCGAGTAAAAAAAAGAGTTTAAACAGAATTTTTGTTCTATTCGGCAGACAGGTGTTTAAAGAGTCATTAATTTTGCCTACCACTCGCGACCTTTCTGAAATATTTGTCGTACATTTTACTAATTTTTAAAAATTTATTTATGTGACGGTAAAATTTTCCCTGACGGTCGGTTCACTTTGTGGAGTGACCGGCCTTCTTCGAGTACTTGCTGCACTTCCGCTTGAACTTTTTGACTTTGGCGCCACTGTCCAGGCCGTTATCGGCATCGTCCTTGCCGGCTCCGTCGGTCTTTGAAACTTCGCTGTTCGTCCCTTTGCCAGTTTTCCTGCCGCGAGTCACCCTTCTCGCGCTCTTCCTTACCGGCAGGCCGATCTTACCGCGTTTTCCCTTTTTCTTGCGTTTGCGCTTGCCGCCGTTCATACCAGCGATTATGGCGGCCGTGTCCGCCGACACTTTGACCTTGGGCTGCTGAAGGACCAGCGTGACCCTCGTGAAAGATTCGTACATTATATCGCCGCACGATTCTCCGAAACAGTATTCCTCCCCGCACTCGCCGCATATCTTTACGCTGCTCTCTATAATACCGGAACGATTCTTGCTGCGTCTTATCGGACTCACCGACACCCGACGCTCCCTCGCCAGGGTCCTCACCTCCAGCTTTCCCATTTCAACCTGCAACGATAATTTTTAATTGACAAAAAAATCCCGTCAACAGAACCGAGTGTGAATTTAAGGACATGTGAAACGACTCAGTCGGTAACCAAAATCTGTAATGAATGCGATTCAGAGACGGTAGACTTGTCGGGAAAAAGCACAGCATTAGCGGATGTACAATTTAATACCGCGTCCGATGATGCTTCAGTTTTATCCAAAACGTCAACCAGTTTTAAATGGCATTGATTCGAAAAATTCAT
>JAPYZC010001578.1:0-18304 GCA_030522665.1 Ichneumoninae sp. A BG-2022a | reverse complement strand
ACGGCCATATTCTACTGATCCACCAATATTTCTGCACTTGAGTAAAGTGCAGAAACACCAAAGTCTCAGAAGAAAGCGCCTCCCGCTCAACGGTTGATGTGCCAGCTAGCGCACGGCTAAACGGTCACCCATCCAAGTACTGACCGCGAACGAATCAGCTTGACTTGGGGGACCACCAGATCCGTGTGCCAACCGCGCATCCACCGCTGTCGGTTGCGGACGTCTATATTTTACAGTTACGACAATGACCAGAAATTATAGTTGTAACTATGATTATAGTTAAATGAATTGAATATATACTATCACAAACTATCTATATAGACGTCCCCTCTCGGAACTATTCTTTATAGTAGGAAATACCATCCTTTTTTCTCAGTGTGTGACGTACAAACACCGAATTTCATATTGTTGCGAGAACTAAAAAATTACTGCAGAGACGATGGTGGGATCGGGAGCGAGTTTGACAAGATACGCGTCAGTGAATTTGAGAAGAAACTTTTATTTCAAACTGACGGCCGAAGAGGCGACGCGTGCGACCGATGGGTTCTTGCCGCTTTCCGCTAGATGGCGAGTCGGCGGAGCGCTTCGCGCAAGCGAAGTGGTCCCCGGCCGCTATAAAGGCTCTTCCTATCGTATCCTCAGCGCCCTTTCCTATCCCACGAAGAATTTACCACACCTCACGAGGTAATCCGAGAATGGCGCCGCGTTGTAAATCTACCTTATAGACTGCGGAAGCACGTATGGCTCGGTACACGTATCTCTGAGCAGAGTAGGCTCACAGTCGCAAGACCAAAGAACTCCCTCGACTTTCCTAGTTCGCTTGCGTCATGTGCGTTAGCGTCTAATTAATGCACCAGTGCGTCATAGAGGGGTCAGCAATCCAGCTACCTCCTTCAATCGAGCACATATGACGTGACGTCCATCCCACTTGGAAAAAGACGATCTGAAAAATCGTGAATTCGATGAATCGTGAATTCGAAGAGGTGTAAATACTGTTTGGTAGAGTTTTGAGAACGTTCCAGAATACTTCGAATATAGATAACGACGGGAACTATGCTTTTTTGCCGAAACATATATTTCGAATTCTTACATACATTTTGTTTATTAAGGGAGGAAGAGAGTTGATGATTTTTTTATATTTTAGCTATTTTTAGTAAGATCTTTATTTATCCTTGACGATGGAAAAGTTTTGTATGCACACGCTTAAGAACTCTGGTGCAAGATCACGTCCCCCTAATCCCAACGGCAAGCGCCGGGGAGGTGCGGGCCCTAAACTATTCATGCGTTTTCGTCGGAGTTAATATGCGGCTTCGTACGCGAAGTACCGGCCTGAATTTCAAGTCCCGCGAGTCTTCATAAATACCCGCCGCCGAGGTTGTGTTTTACACTAACATAGATAAAAGCGCGAACGCGTCGGATGGCAAACAGAAACACGGTGCGCGAAGGGTCGGGCTTCCGCACTCTCCCTCTCGCCCGACGACGGCCCAACCAGGCCAACTTTCAACCCTTCCTCCTCCACCCGCTTCCCTCATCGACTCGGCTTTTCAACCCCTCGCGGTCGTTGAATTTCCTAGCAGCTGACCAACAGTCCTTGCGACAACAAACACTCCCTATAAATTCACTCCGCTATCTTACTCGAGTCGCGACATCTTCCGTGCTTTGTTTTCAATCGAGCCATGCAACCCCGAACCCTATCCGTCTTCGGTAGCAATTTTCCTTCCACCAAGATAATTTCGAACGATCGCCCTGCGGATCGCGATTTTTTTTTTACCACCGGCGTTTCGACGCAGGAAAAGCGGGACTTTTGTCGGTCCTCTTTTTTGGTTTTTTTTTTTTTACTTCTCCTATGGGTGTCGATGACCGGTCAAAGGGACAGTAACGAGAAGGATGGTCGGATCGATGGTTACCAGATGGAGTTTGGCCAACGAGGAGTACCAGAGGCATCGGTGGAAAATGCGGGCTGGTTGGAATCCATCGGGCTCTCGCACTCGATAATTCTCCAGGCAACATGGACAATCAAATCCTCGGGACACGATCGCCGACACGTGTGAGTATATTAGTGGCCGCTGGCCAGAATACACGACGCTCTGCTATCTGCATACCTACCCTCGGCCAATTATCGTATAGTAGCCCAGGGTCTGGACTGTGCCTACACTGCGTGTGTGTACAGCACATCTGCGCAGTGTATTCGCTCGGGCGACTGTGTGGACTCGCCGTACTACACGAGTCTCTCCTGCTTGCCTATGGGGGCGGGAGGGAGAGAGGCAAGGTTGTGTGTATATGTGCTGGGATGAGACACCGTCGGAGAACATTTCACGGTGCTGGGAGTACCCGAGGCAGCGTCCATGCACGAACACGCTGAATTATTCGCTGCGTGCACGAAGGGGTGGAAACCATCGTGGTTAAGAGTTTCGGTATTGCCGGACAAATTTAACCCACGAATGGGGGGGGGAGGTGGAAAAATAATGCAGGCATGAAAATGAATAATATTAATCTTATATATATTTTGGAAAATTGTGGATTTGTTTGCTGGTTTGTATGATTATCGCTAAGCCCCTTTTTCGGAGAAGCTTGCCAAACCCGGTTCTCATGGCATATAGAATGGAATTCGGAAATCCGAAATCCAACCCATATGCTGTATTTTCGAAAATTCGATTTTCATTGCATACGGAATGGAGTTTGAAATTCCGTAATTCCCTTCACTATGCAATGGATTTTCACATGCTATGAACCATGCGATTCATGCGAAGAGCGCGAGCCAACAAAACCGCTAGTACAATATATTGTATATATATAACGAATATCTCTAATAACAATACAGTATACCGTATTAATAACACAGTAAACCGTATTGATAACGAATCACAGTAATTAATTTACTTCATTAAACAGTAGCATATTTGTTCCTCGAATTACATCCAGCCAGAAGAAAGCTCGATGAACGTTAAATGATTTCTTATTTTTAAAGAGACTACGTATATTCCGCAGAAATTAAATATAGACGAGAACCGAAGGGCTTCGGACGACGAAGAAACGTCTAGCGGAGCGCGGACCGCGGGAGTGTCGACTGCCGCAAGAACCACCCTCGTCCATAAAGCTCCATCTCACTTTATAGAGGGTGGTAGGGTCGGCGTTTCGTACGGGGGGGTACGGAGCCATCGGAAATCGACGCATCGATCTTGAAGGGAGAAAAAGGGGTGGGTTGATGCGCCAGTAGGGCTGCCGGTTCGAACGTAGCTGACGCGGGCCGGCCATAGCTCCCCGCTCGTGAGAAAACGACGCCGAATACCTACACAGAATTCCACCCTCACACATACACCGAGAGAGCGAGAGCCGTCGTCGTGGAGTCAGTCTCGACGCGTCAGCACTTTAGCCTCGTTAATGACGTCATTTACCAGTCTCGAAGCCCCCGTTCCGCAAAGAAACCGGCCAAACGGCCGGGCATAAGGCTACGGGGGTT
This sequence comes from Ichneumoninae sp. A BG-2022a, assembly GCA_030522665.1. Classification (NCBI taxonomy): domain Eukaryota; kingdom Metazoa; phylum Arthropoda; class Insecta; order Hymenoptera; family Ichneumonidae; species Ichneumoninae sp. A BG-2022a. Next base: position 14,844 of record JAPYZC010001578.1, on the reverse strand, counting down.
AACGTTTCTCATCCCACCCTTCGCCGTTGGACTCCATCCCTACCCTCCGCTCTCCAGCTCGGCGACCAGCGGCAATTCAGCTGGTCCTTTCATCCCTCGTCGCGGAGTCTGGATAGAAAAAAAAGCAGCTCTCCCTCCGCCCGCCGCTCGCACATCTCCGCGAAGCGGGGCTCGCTGATGGACAGGCCCATGGAGACGAGAACGATCGTTCCACCAGAGTCTTCGGCATCGGTCCGCAAAGTCGGACGTTACGAGGAAACGCCGCAGGATCGGCCAAGCCGAATCTTCGCCGTGGCCGGCGCTGCGATGGGGGTTTTGCTCCGGGTAACAAGTCTCCCAGTGTTCGACCTCACCCCGCAGTCCATAGAATGTACGCTATAGCTCATACAGAGCACCGCTCGGTTCGCCGAAGCTATTTCCCATTTGGCAGGCGAGCCAGATCCAGCACTTTTGGTGCCAACCGATAATTGGACGAATCGCAGTCATTCGCTTCGCGCGAACCGCTCTCTCCCAAGCTTTCTATCCGCGTATCTCCCTCTTTCTATCTCCACCAACGAGAGATATACAGCTCGTGGCCCGCTACTGTCCGTCCGGCAGCTTGCTGCCGGTCATTCTCGCACACCCACGCGCCCCGCGACTGTATCGCCCACCCTTTTCTATTCGTTCTCCACCGAACGTCCGTCCGTCGGTCGTATGTCTCCCCGCTGCCCAATGGGATTTCCGGTTTAACCCTTTCATTCCTGTAGGATGCGTTAGAGTGGAGGGAAGGGAAGAAATTGCTGGAGGGCCGTGTCGGTCCCATGAAGAGGGGCAAAAAAAATTCAATACCATCCCCCCCCTCCCTTATAAGCTATTTGCGAGGATAATCCCGAGTAAGTATGGGCAGTCCAAGGTGCGCCGCCGACTAAACTGTAGATTTGCATTAGGGGGCAATCACAAATTCACAGAGCATTAACCTCGGTTTTGGGGGGGTTCGGGGGGTGGTATAGGCGAATCGTGGAGAGGTCGAGAGGATGCAAGGCCAGTAGTCGGGGGTATCCTCGGCAACGGCTGCCGCGGCAATAGGGGGTCGCGGCGGGAGGACAAGGGGCATGCACTATCTGCAGATCCATGCTATTTGCGCAAAGTGGCCTTTCACTCCCTTCCTCTACCACTCTCTCGTTCTGTCTATATATGTATGTGTGTATATGTATATATATATTTCCACCACTCCACCATCCACCGTAACCACCTACGTTTAGGCGGTCTGGAGGGTAATACATTGTTTGCTCTTCGTTCGCTAAACTAAACCGCATTCGGAATTAATTGCACGTTAGGAGGCCGCGGGATAATTAAAGCCGCCCGGTTACCAGGGCTCTCCCGTTCCGGTTTGTTGCAACCGGACGTCTTCCAGTTATCCAGACATTCGCGAATATTCAGGACCGGGCACCGTTCGCCGCCCGACACGACGCCAGTCGCTCCGTCGAACGAGATCGTAAATGTTTCATGGAACATTTCTTCCATCGGTCTCCAATTTTCTTCCCGTCAAAATTAACGATCTTTCTTTTTCTCTGGACCATCGAATATTCCTTTCTGAGTTCAATGGTACCGAAGACTCATTTTCATTCTCTTTACACCTTCGAGTCGGAATTCACTCACTGTCGGGAAATAAATAATATTTATGAATCAGAATGCTTGCAAAAAAAAATTTTTTAATTTTTTAGAATTTAGAGAAAAAAAAATCGGATGCAATGCTATTCGTTAAGGTAAACGTGTTCGGTCCTAGTGACCGAACACGTCCCAGTGGCCGCGCAAAGCGTGCGTGCAAGAGAGACGCTAATACGATTTTTCATACATGTACGGGAACTGGGACTTAGGTGTGCGGCCACTGGTACTTTCCTTTACAATTTTTCAAAAATATTTGGACAAAAAAAGAAGAGTATATAAAAAAGAAATAAATGTTTCACGAACGTGGCGAATATGATCTGGTTATTGAAGCCTCGAAATAGCAGCATCGGAAGCTGCAGAATTAATCGATCTTCCCCGAGATATATCATCAGCCGCGCGAATTAATTAGGGAATGGATGAGACATCGACGATGGCCGATCGAAAGTATCGGGGGATATTGGAGGTCGGAGCTTAGACGAATCCGAGTTGTAATCGGGTCGTTCTCTATATCCGCGAGAAGTCCCGTTAATCCTCGGTGCAGAAAATTATAGGCCGTTAGTCATAGCGCGGCGCGCCTGAGCGGGAAACAATTAGGGATCCGAGAGTAGCGAAACTAATCCCATTCCTCGAGGATGGGAGCCGGGATTCGATTTCACGATGGTTCCAACGGGCCAACCTCCGCGCCGCCAGATCTCTATATAACATCTTTCTCATCTGCTAAACCGCCCGCTCATCTCCCATCATAATACTATCGGCTAACCCCCCCCCCCCCCTTGCTCGGCTGCTCCGCAAGAAGCTACGCTTTTTCTCCGGACCCCCCCCCCCCCCCTTCAGTCCGATCGTGCTAATGAAAAATGGGCAAAGTAGTAAAACCACTGATCGGCGAAGTGCGCTGGTTCGAGGTACAGCGCGACCGAGGGTTCGAGGCCAGACGGGATACGGAAAACTAGACGAATTGAACTCGATCCAAAAACGCTCATAAAGTAATAACCGCCCATAAAGTATGAGATATCGAAGCATTATTCCCGCCCTCGCTCATATATCTGCAACTCGGTTTTTTTTTTATTTCGCTGCTGGAAAAAGGCCTCGAGTCCTCGGAAGCGTGCAGACGGAAGCATTAAGTTTACGAAGCATTCACAAAAAAAAATGAGATATTAGATTATTTTAGAATTGTTATTATTATTAAATTTTTATTTTTTTCATTCGACCTTTCTTATTTTAATTTCTTGGATTTAACGGGGTCGGCGGTGAGTCTTCGAGCTTGTAAGATATCTTCGTCAGTTCGTGACAAAGAAATAAATCAGACGAGTATAAATAAATGTTCATATTTATTTTACAGAACGGAATGATCGATAGTTCCGAAGGAAACGCGGCGACCCTCGGCGAGATCGGGTTCGTGGCGCCAGCTAGCGGACGCCGGGTGAGTCGCTCGTTCGCCCGAGTCCCTCTTACATATGGTACATTTTTATTTCACAACTTACTTAACATCGCACGGTCACGTCCCACCGTCCTACGTGCAGTCCAATTAATTTAAATAATTAAATACATCTTAATCTACGACTATGCTACGTGAACATCGAGTTGTGTAAAATGTCTAAATCCTTCTTTCGATCCAGAGCCCTCAGTTTCTCTTTTCTGTACATTTCGTAGTCCTCATCGTCGGTGGGTAACTCATGTCTGCACAGCGGGCACGAGTTGGTCTGCAAAATAATTATCGAAAATCAATTATTACAACAACAACAAAAAGACAAACATCTGGCCGTCAATAAATTTCACGGTAAAACGATATTTCGTTCGCTCGTACTTTTTCCAACCACGGTACGATGCATTCTCGATGAAACGTGTGTTTGCAGGGTAACATCTTCGCGATGTTTCCCTCCTCGAAATCCTTGAGGCACACGGGACACTGTTTCGAGACGTCGCCAGTTATCTCGACGCTCTCGAGCCCTTCCAGTGCGGCCTTCGATGCTGGCGGCGGTAATTTTTCGTGCTCACCAAGCAATTCCCACATTCCGATGTCGCGGAAGAGACGAGCGATCTGTAACAAGTGATTGGGCGCCTCTCCGTCCCGCAGGGGAGTCCAGCCCATTTCGTCAAAGTAATCCGACATGTTTACCGACGATCTGCGAAAGTAAACGACGTTAAACGACCGTAGATATTTTTTAAAAAATGTTCTACTGTAAATTTAGCTTCTACATACCTGTTACAGTGTTTATTATTTACCGATGCTCCACGAGCGTGTCCTCGCTGACCACAAACAATTCTCGTTTACGCTAGACTGCAAAGATACCAGTCATGGAGCTAGTCGTCGATTCCCCGACGGTCTCGAAAAACATTTTCTAAGAGCTACAACGTTGTACAGTTGTTTGTGTGAAAGATCTCCGTTTGCCGACGGTGCGGAACGTGGATGCCTTCGACGAGTTCCCGAGAATCGCCTCGCGACTGCAGCGCCCTCCGCGAAGAACTAAATTTCCTCTCCCTATCGACAGAGTCGTCGAGCAAAAAAGCTACTTTTATCCATGCGCCTGCCGCGCCCTCGTCGAAGAACCAATTTTCCTCTTCCTATCGACAGAGTCGTGGAGCAAAAAAGCCGGATCTGTAAAGCATTAGCCAGTTTTATCCACAGTTACCCCAGCAGTAAAATTTCGAGCTTCGCCGCGTCGACTCGCGGCGTTACGAACAGCGGCGCAACGTTCTCCGCTGTATTACCGCATTACCGTAGTAACCGTCGTGTGTGTTCGTCACACAATCATCTGTCACTCCTCGCCGCCTCGCTGACTAATTTTCGTTTCTCTCTCCTCGCCCCATCGTGCAAACATGTAAACGGCGTCGCTCAGTGAGTGTTTCGAGACCGCACGAACGGCCACGAACCCACGTCCGGACACGGCAGGTAGTTAATCGTTTGTTATTGTTCCAGCAGGTAAACGAAGTTTGGGAGGACGATCGAGAGCGGCCATCCGGAGCGAGCTCGCGTCGCGACCCGGGGTGGGGTCTGCTGTCATTATCGGAAGCCCCGCACGTGCGGCGGACCGCGCCGGAAGAGACATCGCGACGATGATATAAATCGAAAGAAAGAAAAAAAATTGAAAATCGAAAACTAGCGATCAAAAAATGGCACGACCGATCGTTCCGAGTCAGCAGAAGTTGGCCGAGAAGCTGACGATTCTGAACGATCGCGGCATAGGCATGCTGACCCGAATCTACAACATCAAGAAGGCGTGCGGAGACGCGAAATCCAAGCCAGGTTTTCTCTCCGACAAGACCCTCGAATCCTCCATAAAGTCCATCGTCAGGAAGTTCCCCAACATCGATATCAAGGGTCTCCAGACGATAACCAATCTGAGAAACGAAATAATAAAATCCCTCTCGCTCTACTACTACACGTTCGTCGATCTTCTCGACTTCAAGGACAACGTCTGCGAATTGCTCACGACGATGGACGCGTGCGGAGTGCACATGGACATAACGATAAATTTCGATCTTACCAAGGGCTACCTCGACCTGGTGGTTACGTACGTCAGTCTCATGATCCTCCTCTCGAAGGTCGAGGACCGCAAGGCAGTGCTGGGTCTGTTCAACGCCGCCCACGAGATGGTTCACAGCCAGTCGGATTCGAGCTTTCCCAGACTCGGTCAGATGATAATGGACTACGACGCTCCGCTCAAGAAGCTCTCGGAGGAATTCGTTCCGCACTCGAAACTGCTGAGAAACGCCCTCGCCTCGCTGTGGCCGGTTTATCCGGGAAGGAACTTGAACGCGGATACCTGGAGGGCGGATCAGAAACTGAGTCTCGTCGGGAGTCCCGGTCAGATACTGAAGGCGGCCTCCACGGACACCATGTCCTGCGAGACTCTGAGCATGGACAGGATCGAGCGCTGGGTAATTCTCGGTTTCACGCTTTGCCACTCGTTCCTCAGCCAGGAGCAGCCCAACAAGCTCTGGACGACCGCCCTCGAGTCGGGCTGGGTACTCGCGCTCTTCCGCGACGAGGTCATCTACATTCATCAGTACGTGCAGTCCTTCTTCGAGGGAATAAAGGGCTACGGCAAGCGGGTCTCCGAGGTGAAGGACTGCTACAGCCAAGCCGTCCAGAAAGCCGGTTATCGTCATCGCGAGCGTAGGAAATTCTTGCGAACCGCCCTCAAGGAGCTCGGCCTGATAATGACCGACCAGCCGGGTCTGCTCGGGCCGAAGGCTCTCCTCGTTCTGATGGGACTGTCGCACGCCCGCGACGAGATTCTTTGGCTCCTGAGACACGGCGACAATCCGCCTTCGCAGGGCAAGGGCAAGGGCAAGGCCAGCGAGGATCTCGTCGATCGTCAATTGCCCGAGCTTCTCTTCCACTGCGAGGAACTCCGGGCCCTCGTGAGAAAGTACTCGCAGGTACTGCAGCGCTACTACGTGCAATTCCTATCGGGCTTCGACGCACCTTCCCTCCACCAGATGATACAAAATTTGCCGGTCTGCCCGGAGGACGAGGGAGCGATACTGAGCGACCTCTGCTCAACAGTCGCCAGTCTGACGGTCAAACAGGTCGAGGACAACGAACTCTTCGACTTCCGCGCCTTCAGACTCGACTGGTTCAGGCTCCAGGCTTACATGTCGATCGCCAAGTGCAACATGAGCCTCGCCGACAACAGGGAGCTCGCCTCCTTCATGGACACCATAGTATTTCACACAAAGATGGTCGACAATCTCGACGAGATGCTCGTCGAGACTTCCGATCTATCGATATTCTGTTTCTACAGCAAAATATTCGAGGATCAGTTTCACATGTGTCTCGAGTTTCCGGCACAGAATCGTTACATCGTTGCTTTTCCGCTCATATGCAGCCACTTCCAGAGCTGCACTCACGAGCTCTGCCCGGAGGAGCGTCATCACATACGCGAGAGGAGTCTCTCGGTCGTCAACATGTTCCTCGACGAGATGGCCAAGGAGGCGAAGAACATAATAACGACGATATGCGATCAGCAGTGCAACATGAGCGACAGCCTTCTGCCCAAGTACTGCGCCCAGCTCATATCCCAGGTCGTCAATCGCAAGAAGAAAGACAAGAACAAGAAGAACACGATGGAGATTCACAAGCCGGGCATCGAGAGCTACAGGAAGACCAGGGAGGTCCTCACGACGATGGACAAGCTTCACATGGCGCTCACCGAGCTGTGTTACGCGATAAACTACTGTCCGACCATAAACGTGTGGGAGTACACGTTCGCCCCAAGAGAGTATCTTCATCAGCATCTCGAGACGAGATTCGCCCGGGCCCTCGTCGGCATGGTGATGTTCTCGCCCGAATCGAGCGAGATCGCGAAACCCTCGGAGCTCTTCGTGAGCGTCAGAGCTTACATGAACGTCCTGCAGACCGTCGAGAATTACGTTCACATCGACATAACGCGGGTCTTCAACAACGCTCTCCTCCAGCAGACCCAATCTCTGGACAGCCACGGGGACAAGACCATCGCTGCTCTCTACACTCAGTGGTACTCGGAGGTGCTGCTGAGGCGCGTGAGCGCCGGGAATATATGCTACTCCGGTAATCAACGGGCTTTCGTGAGTCTCTCGGCGGAGAGCTCGATACCGTTCAACGCCGAGGAGTTCTCCGATATAAACGAGCTCCGGGCACTGGCCGAGCTGATCGGACCGTACGGCATGAAGATGCTCAACGAGACACTCATGTGGCACATATCGAGCCAGGTGCAGGAGTTGAAGAAACTCGTCGCCGGCAACAAGGACGTTCTCGTCGCTCTCAGGACGAACTTCGACAAACCGGAAGTTATGAAGGAGCAGTTCAAGAAGCTCCAGCAGGTCGACAATGTTCTTCAGCGAGTCACGATTATTGGAGTTATACTGAGCTTCAGACAACTCTCGCAGTCCGCCCTGGTCGATGTTCTCGAGGAGCGCATACCTTTTCTGCTGAGTTCCATACTCGACATCCGGCATCATCTGCCGTCCGGCGATCCGATGCGGGTCGTTTCGGAAATGACCTCCGCAGCCGGTCTCACCTGCAAGGTCGATCCCACCCTCACCGCCGCTCTGAGGACCCAGAAAGCCGAGGTCGACGAGGACGAGCATCTTCTCGTTTGCTTGCTCATGGTCTTCGTTGCCGTTTCAATTCCAAAGTTAGCTCGTAACGAAAATTCATTTTACCGAGCGTCCCTCGAGGGCCACTCGAACAATATACACTGTATGGCTACGGCGATAAACAACATATTCGGCGCGCTGTTCACGATCTGCGGACAGAACGACATCGAGGATAGGATGAAGGAATTTTTGGCACTCGCGTCCTCGAGCCTGCTGCGACTCGGCCAGGAGGCCGACAAGGAGGCTACGAGGAACAGAGAATCGGTTTACTTGCTGCTGGACCAGATCGTTCAGGAATCGCCGTTCCTGACGATGGATCTCCTCGAGAGTTGCTTCCCCTACGCACTTATACGCAACGCGTATCACGATGTGTACAAAGTCGAACATTCCCAGTCATGAGAGAACAGATTTTAAGAGAATCTTCTATTTTGTTTTTCTTTATGTTCCGTTTTTTTTTTTTCTCGTATACCCGTGCACGGGTAACCGTCCCCATAGCCAAACGCAATGGTTATTCCAAGAAGATGTATCATGCTAAAATGCCAAGGTTCAGTCAAGCAGGTGCGCAATGCCAACTGAAGTTCACATACATACTTCCATTTTACAGATCGAAGTTTGTTTTGTTTCTTATAATTTGATTTTTTTTTAATTTATAAAATACATGTATTTAATCAAACGTTGTGGCGCAATTTTTTTGTTTTTGTATCCGCATCAAGTTAGTAATAGGCGACGAAAATAATGTTCGCAATCCGAGGCATGTAGGACAGTATATTTTATTTCGTTATTCGATTCGACGTCGACTCAGACTCGATCATAGTTAATTCTTTTTTTTTTTTACCAACGTTATTTCACGTGTTGCCCGAGGGGTTTTCTTTCACGTACGAATTAATATCAATGTAAACGATTTGGCCACGTAGTATCTGTATCTTCGAGTTGTATAACGATTTTTATTCCTGAATTTTATAATGTAAATTGCAACTATTTTACAATAGTTTCTACGATAAATAAAGGTGTCTGTCTGACCGATATTTACGTGTGCTCCTTAATTTATCCGTTTATATCACTGGTTGCTTTCGAGATACATTCCAGAGAAAAGTTAAAAATATTCTCCGTAACGTCACATCCGGCCCGAAATTCTCATTTTTCGACCGGAAGTGCCGTCATCGGAAATTCATCACTTCCGGTCCGACAATCTCTTTTTTCAACCGGCAGTGACGTCATACCTGGAATACGTCACTTTCGGTCGAACAATGAGATTTTCAAACCGGAAGTGACGTGTTTCCGAATATATAATCGCCACAATCTTTTTGGAAATGGATTTCGTTACTTGTCATCGTGCATCGTTGAAATCGGGAGTGAATAGGCGCAAACCACGGTAAATGTAAAATGTATGCTTTATTTAATTCTTTACAGTGTTTTTTTCGTCTTTTAATCACATTAACGTAGCACAAAAGAGATTCACAATCATATTTTTTTTTATTTATAATATCCTTAAAACACGCCATGTCCTAAAATTTTTCGGGGTAGAAGAGAAAGTAGTTTCAAGCTACGTTCAGGCGATTGGTCAGTATCATTGCGCAATAAATATTTTAAATACGCATAAACAATAATATCAACGTATCGATCGGTATTGTGCCTGAAAATAAAGGAGGATGTTTGGGCCGTTGGGAGAGGGTAAAGAGTTCGTCGCAAGCAAAGGCCACTTGGTGTTTCGTGATATCCAAGCAACTTGTTTCTCGTCGAACAAAAAATATATATCGTCGACTCTAAGCACAAAATTGTATTTTCGTGTCACCAATGTTAGAGAAGAAATCAACAGCGTTTTAAATAATTCCGGATGCACGATGTCGATAGGTCACCACGTTTTTTTTTGTTTTTTATCTTTTTTTGGATCGATAGAAAAAATATAATTTGTAATTTGTTCTTTTTTTTTTCTCTCCTCGCTCTCTGACATTATGTACAGGTGATAGGTAGTGCATCGCGTCACAATTGGAACGAAGCCTAAGCGCGGAGTTAATAGAGATTGGGGTGGATAGAGAGATTATTCGTGGGGCGGGGGGGACAAATAATCGGAGGAAATATCTCTTATCGTCATATATCTCGCTCGCAGCCACGCAAGCGATATTTCTAACTAACAACGAGAGCTTGGCCCCATTCAACGCCTCGCCGAGCAACGCGTCACATTTGGCTCGAAACGTGCCGGGAGAACGCATGCGACAAACTTTTCAAAAATTTTGTTTCTAGTCATTGCTAATGTATCGATAAATTCCTTCATATAATTGAAAAAACAAATAGTAATAATTTCGCATTGGAAAGATTAAGGAAGATTCGCGTCGGCTATAAGTTTTTTTTTTAAATCTGATTTACAGCAGAGATATGGTTTAAGTGGCAAGGAAAGTAGGCTCGGACGTGTAACTCTTAATGATAAAAAAATGTATCGCCGTACCAGAGCTCGAGATACACACAGCCGTACGAAGCTGCTTGGCAGTGTCTTGGAAGCAATGGCAAAAATCGCGAGTCGACAATTTGGAAACTCAGTCATCGAACACTATCTGGCAGTGCGACGGCGAAGGACCATTTTGTGGCCCACCGTTAACGATGCTGCGTCAGAGAACTTCGATTCACGCCTGCGACACGATTGGCAGTAGTTTCAATGTTCAATATATTATTTGTTTTAAGAGAAAAAATAAGATAGAAATAAAAAATCTTTTTCGACTTTACTGCAGAATCTCGACGAGTGTAAATCAGCTCGGTTTCGTACGAAAATTCTCGAAGTAAAACTATGCGTCGAATAACGAGAAAACAAAAATTATTCACTTGAATGGTGCGAGAGACTCTCGTTGCGCTACAATAAATGTTTAAACATTTATACAGTGTGTGGTGCCTCGTAGCCACAGACCTTTGGCTATAGTCGTTGACGGGCAGATCTAGTTGATGAATCGGATAATAGCCGTTCTACCACTTTGGCGTCTCTATGCCTGCGCTTAAACGGGGATCACCCTCCACAAAAACCCATCGATATCTATTTTTTTTACCCGCACATACGCGCCAACGCATTTTTCTTCTTCGTAGTATTTTTTTGTTGTTTTTTTTCCTTTTATCAATCTTAGCTCCGTCCTGATTACAAAATACAGAATAATATCCCGCTATAATACAGATCTGATATAAAAACAAGTATTCTTATTCGCTTTACCATATCCTTAAGTTTATAATTATCGTTTATGTATAATGTCAATATATTTACACAGGTATTCTCCCTCGTCGTCGCTCCGTCCTTTCCCGCTTTCTATCACGTTCTCTCACTGTCTCTCGAACTTTCTACGCGCATACACACACACATACAATCACGCAATTACCGCATCTCCACCCTCGCTCTATCTCTCACGTTTTATCATCTCACGTCTATTAATCGCTAATCTCGTCCCTCGCTATGATTTCGTACGATTCGCTTAATAATCACATTGCATCTATTGTACATTTTCACATGACCCGCAAACTCGGATTATAGCGATTTGGCTTGCTCTATTCCCCTCTGGATCGCGCGCTTCGCCAAAATACAATTATTTCGTTTCCAAATTGTATCTTTTATTTTTTATTTTATATTATTCTTCTTATTTTTATTTTATTTTTTTGTGGTTTTTTTTCTTTTTTTCGTCACCGAGTCAATTATCAACGATATCGATATTATTAATTCTTCTGCACGGAAGGTCGTGGATTCTATCCGACAGAGTTTTTAAGCGCACGAAACTCATTGTAAAACGCAAAGACCGGTTTTTAAAACAAAAGATATACGCAAAATACTCATAGAAAAATAGTTGCGTTGCGATAGATGAACCACGATTCGTGCCCCCTTGTGCTTAAAATGAACGAACGGCTTTCTATAAAAAAGAGATGAGAACTAAAGTCAGATTTTATTTTTATTTTTTTTTGTTTGTTCTATATCTCTCTGTTGACACCATCATATCTCTAACCCAAAAGGGCGGTTTGGCTTTGTGTAAGTAACATCATAAATGTAAAAAAAAGAAAAACAGGAAACCATTAAAACGAGTAAACATAGGTAATAGCAAAAAAGATTAAATAAAAGGAGACGTTTGATTGTGATAGGTTGTTCGTATCTCTTTTTGCGATTAAAAAAAAATATATATTGTGTTCTTTAAATGCTGCGTTGCGCGTGTGAGACGCAACACTTGTTTTCTCGAAATTCGCTCGACGCGAGAACAACACTCCCGCAACGAAATTGTTGGGTTAGACAAATGGAAGGCCAATTCTCCAACGAATAAACACACATATATACACACGCACACACAGACGCACGCACACACGCAGAAAAAACAAAATGAATGTACGTTGGAACGTGCCTCAGACAGAATCTAATTGCACCCACGAAAGGGTCCTTCTCCTTCTTTGGTCCGCCGTGGCCGTTGCGCGATGCGCATTCGCCGTGCATTCCCCCGTTATTGCGAGATGAGGAAAACTATTATTATTATTTTTTCGTTAATATAATGTACAATTTCTTTTCATTTCTTTTTTTCTTTTTTCTTTTTTATCGCGCTATTAATTATCGATAAATTATAAACGGCAATATTCAACGGTTATCAATATCAATAATCGATGATAATAATGATAATAATTAATAATAATTAATAATAATTAATAATCATGGGTGGACTATCACTATAAAATGTTTTGTTCCGTTTGTTCTTGATTTTTTTCCCCATCTTTTTTTTTTCTATTCGTTCAGTTTATCGCCCGGTTACCACGCTCTCGCTTCAATTGGCTAATAAAAATTAGTATAAGAATAATACATATCGTTAATTGTTATACTACAATGGTACAGAGATCAAACGAATGACCTGCGATAGTTTGGTAAACGCTGAACGCCCATTTCACCATACGAAAGGCCGAGCCTCCCGTCGCGTTTCAAGCGAATTATTAATATCGGATATTTTTTGTTTGAAAATAAATTACATTGCACGTAACTCACGAAGAGGTAATAAAAAGAAATAAATTCCCTCGCTTGTGCACGTGGAGTTTGAACAAACCCTCCACCCCCCTCCCCGTACCGGATGTGTCTATGCACGCTCGACCTTTGGTAGAATCAATGAACGCCTTGTTAAACCTTGAGTTGTGCCTGCTTAAAAAAAAAAAATGCTACGCTACACGATAGAATCTTGAAACAAATCCGATAAAATACAAACTAAAAACACTGTACAATGCAATGAAAAAAAAAATATGTGTAGTGTATAGTCGTTCCTTTGCTCATATTCGATTACCTCTTTTCTCTTTCATCGTTTCTATCGTATATTTTTTAGTTTCTTTTTTCTTTAAGCAGGAAGGACACGGCCGTTGGCCGCGATCCCAGTTTTACCTCTGATAATCTCTAATCGGCACGATCGATCGGCCGATCGTTCTTCCGTCCGCTCGTTCAATCGCGAATCTATTCTCGGTGCGAGACGCGCTTTGACTTTACAAACTTCACCGGTACGATTGGCGATTCAACGAGGGATCGGGTAATCGGAAGAAACGACGCCGTCGCATCGTCTCGCGACGACGAGACACTCGTCGTCGTCGTCGTAATAATTTGTTTTCACGTGAATTATTTGCATTGTCGCGCTTGTCTCATCGCTGATTGGAGGACGTCGTCATCTCGATCACGGAACAATTCTCGTCGATACGGTTGTCGTTCTCGTTCTTGTAAGCCTACGATCGTCACACCTTATTGAGATGATGTCTCATCTCGTAGGCTGTGCCCCTCCCCCCTCGCCCGGAGCCCGAATAGGCACCGGCGTACAATTCTGGATGATTGGACCGGCCGTGGTTACCTGCTGAGCCGCCGCTTGGTGGTGCACTAGCTGTGGGAACCGATCGATAGCCTGTTTATATAAATATAATAAAACAATGATCCATCCTGCACGGTATCAGGCGATAACGCATGCTGTAAAACAAATTATTAATTTTTTTCTTCTTTACGAGCTCGGGACGGGATGCGAAGCAGAGCGGGTGTATTTGCGTGAATAATACAAATATTAAATGTACAATCCCTCTCTGCTCCGTTGATGAGCGGGGACATGATTTGTCGATGACGAAATGATAATGCTACGATTTAAGGAGAAAGCGGGATAAATGATCGTTTATGAAGATCATAAATACAATCGCAAATTTAATCGACTGACAGCGAAGCTTAAACCTTTTGAAGATTTTTTTTTTTTTTTTACTGTATTGAAATGTTGATATCTAAAAAAAATGTATCCTGAGCAAGTCAAGTGACCAACGAAAGACCCAAACAATGACTGGACGTTCCGGATGAAAAATGTCACACATTTTTCATCCGGAATAACAAGCGAAATAATTATGAATTGGTAGGTTGAGAATGGGTCGTTTTTCCATCAACGACCGCAAAATGACCACAAATACAACCGATATATGAATTACTGAAAAAGGTTGAGTCGTTTCATCGGCCTTGATCGGTCTTTTTTGTGGTCATTTTGCGATCATTGACGAAAAATCGACACATTCTCAATCTAACAATTGTTCCTTTTTTCGGTCGTTATTCCGGACGAAAATTCTTACAGAACGACGCGTGGTTTTTTGGGTCTTTTGATAATAGTTAAAGACGGTCGCTTCACTTGCTAGGGATGCTCCAGTGACTATAATGATAGATGAAAATGCCGAACGGTCTGCAAAGTGTTAATGCTTTCGTGTCGGTCGTGGATAATGCGAGCGATCACTACGAAAAAGGTACAGAAGCAAATGCAAGAACGCGTGCATCTCGAGGGACGTGATAGGCGGATGTGAAACGCGGTATTTATTGGAATTTATTGGTCGATAATTTTTTTTTTCTTCTTTCCAAATCATAACGAGTATTGGCCGTTATTGAATTCGCTTCTGCCGAGATTATAGAGTAGCCCCAGCTCACCTCTGCAGCTCATAGAACGATAGTGTCGGATAGTGATGCGCGTCAATCAATGCGAGGATGATGCAAACAGGAGAAAACATTGATGTAGTTGCGGGTTTTTTTTTGTTTTTCAACATGGGAGGAATTGGCCCGATCGCGAGATGATAGGATTCGCGATCGGGCCTTTTCACTTTCGGCAATGGGAGCACCCTTGATTGTTCGAT
>JAPYZC010001577.1:0-35006 GCA_030522665.1 Ichneumoninae sp. A BG-2022a | reverse complement strand
ATAAGAGAAAATTGCAAGTACTTCTTGATGGTGTAAAAATCTGAAAAAATCATGTATACTAAAGGTACTGAAAAGATTAATTTTGCATAATAATAATTGAAAAATGTTATTAACAAACTCATCAAAAAATTAATTGGTTAACAAATTACCCGGCAACAAAACATTTTTTTAATAAAAATGATTCGTTTATTTTTCTGAATACGTATGAATTTTTTCAGATTTTTAAGTAATCGTGGATTTTTGTTCTATAAAAAAAAATAAAAAATCAACGATTCAGAAAATTCAGAAAAATAAACGAATCATTTTCATAAAAAAAAGTTTTGCTGCCGGGTAATTTGTTAACCAATTAATTTTTTGATGAATTTGTTAATAACATTTTTCAACAATTATTAGTACCTGTAGTATACATGATTTTTTTCAGATTTTTACACCATCAAGAAGTACTTGCAATTTTCTCTTATTGTTGTCGAACTTATGCGAAGTCAGCGCGCTGCGAGAATCCCTCCTTAAACGCACAACTCCCGGCTTTTGCCCTTCGGGCGGTGAGCTAAAAATGTGCTTGAATCAACTAACGATTCAGGCAGAGACGTTCAAATAAATATTTTGTTATGGGGTAGTTCAAATATTGAATGATTTCACCGAAAAAATTTTGAGGCATTCAAATATCTTGTTCTAATAAATCTAATAAAGATTTATTAGAACGTCGGAGTGGTGAAAAATGGGACTGCCCATTAAAGGGACTGACCGGGTCCAGAAGCGAAGAACCGAGCGGATAACAGTCGTAGGCGCGACGTTGTCGAAGGCGACCGGAGGAGCCTTGACGGTCAGGAAACTCCGCGACCGTTCGGTGAATGCTCGAGCATCAGACCCGCTACTTTGCGCTAATGCCGTGTTTTCCATCCGCTCCCGGTCGCCCTCACGGAGCTCTCTCGGCGACGCGATTGTTCGACGCGAGACTAAACACCGGCGACTGGCGAAAGAGCCGGAGAACGTTATACAACAGTCCCAGCAAACGTTCAGCAGATCGCTGACAACATTGAATGCTAATGTTTCAATGGCTGCGCGAGCTTTGATATATTCACATTACTGTCTGACACGCCGATTTCTTCGCCGATCGAACGCGTGAGCGATACGAATCGCAGAGCTATCCTGACGCGTGAATGTACGAAGTTACAGCGAAAATGCCTTGAAATCTGACGTCCTCAGGGACGTCGACTCGTCCAATGTAAAAAAAGACATTCACGAGATTATAAGGTTCAGCTGGGCTTAAGGTCGTATGAACCTCAGATTATCCACCAGATAGATCTACCTATCTATCAGATGGATCACCTACAGTTACTGAGAGTAACTATGGATGCAATATTTTTTTTTTATAGATCCTGTTCGGTATGAGTGCGATCAAACAGATCCAAATCCCAGAGCTATCCTGACGCGTCAGTGCTTGGAGACCTATCTAACAGATGGATTACCTATAGTTACTGAAAGTAATTATGGATGGAATATATTTTTTTTTATAAATCTTGCGCGGTATGACATCCTCAGGGACGTCGACGCGTCAAATGGAAAAAAGACGTTCACGAGATCATGAAGTTCAGCTGGGCTTAAGGTCGTATGAACCTGGGATTATCCACCAGATAGATTTACCTATCTATCAGATGGATTAACTGTAGTTACTGAGAGTAATTATGGATGCAATTTTTTTTTTTTATGAATCCTGATCGGTATGGATGAGATCGAACGGATCTAAATCGCAGAACTATCCCAACGCGTGAGTGGCTGGAGTTACTGCCTTGACATCCTCAGGGACGTCGACGCGTCAAATGGAAAAAAGACGTTCACGAGATCATGAAGTTCAGCTGGGCTTAAGGTCGTATGAACCTGGGATTATCCACCTGATAGATTTACCGATCTATCAGATGGATCACCTGTAGTTACTGAGAGTATCTATGGATGCAATTTTTTTTTTATGCATCCTGTTCGATATGAATGCGATCAAACAGATCCAAATCGCCGAACTGTCCTGACGCGTCAGTGGTTGGAGTCCCACCTATGAGATGGATTACCTATAGTTACTGAGAGTAATTATGGATGGAATATATATATTTTTTTCTGTATCGTGTTCGGTATGAATACGATCGAACAGATCCAAATCGCAGTCCTGAGGCGTTTCGTCTAATGTAAAAAAAAGACATTCACGAAATTATAAGGTTCAGCTGGGCTTAAGGTCGTGTAAACCTAGGATTATCCATCGGATCTACCTGCCTATCAGATGGATTGCCTATACTTACTGAGAGTAACTATGGATGTAAGATTTTTTTTTAATGAATCGTATTCGACATGAATGCGATCGGACAGGTCTAAATCACAGAGCTGTCCTGAGGCGTAAGTGTATGAAGTTACCGCCTTGAAGTCTAACATTCTCAGAGACATCGGCTCGTCCAGTGTAAAAAAAAGACATTCACGATATTATAACGTTCAGCTAAGCTTAACGTCACATGAACCTGAGATTATCTATCAGATAGATTACCCACAGTTACTTAGACTGACTGCGGGTGGAAAAGAATATTATTATCACTTTTTTGTATAAATCGTGTTCACCGCATCAGCGGTGTCGGAATAATCATAAGAAGCATTCGCGATCCGTGTGTCCGAGGCGTTGCGATGGACGGTCATTGCACGTGAGACAAGCCAGTGTTACAAGATTGCTTTCACTTTTAACACAAATGTCAGAGACATCACAGAGTCGGCGTTCGGGAACGAGGCGGTCCGCCGAGATAAATTCGTTTGTGTGCGAGTGATTCATAGATGATTGTCCGAACACCCCGGAGGTCGATGATTCCCTCCGGCGAGTCGTTAAACGCCGGCTCGCGTGCGGTGCGCATGCGCGGTGGATCGCCGTACGCATTTATCTTACGCGCGTGCCCGCGATCTCGCGTCTCGCCCGATTGACCGAGAATGTGTGACGCTTGTTCGTCGCACCCGGCGAAGCATGCCGAACGGAGATCACGGCGAATGGCACGATCCGTTCTCGTGACGTCCGATCGAGCCTTCGTTGCGATTTCCGTCGTCGAGTCACTCTCGGTCGTTACCTTAATTGGATTGGATAATTGGGTACGAAACTTTTATGATGCACTTACTCGCGGAACCACAACGGTAGATCCAAGGAGTGGAACCGGCGGAGAACTTTGCGGAAGGTGACGAGGTCGCTGACAAGTATCGCAGACCTTCGGAAAGTAACGGTTAGGCCAATCAGTGACTGAGTCAATGACTGAACGAATCGAAACTTCGAGATAATTAGGAACGATAGATCCTCGAATCACCGAACTCAAAAGTGTTATCCAATTCTATCCAATTAAAGAGATCGTAGCGACGGCGTTGGAACACTTTCTACCCCCCACGAAAGTTAGGTGTACGCTTCGATGGCACAGAGGCGCAAGGTAAAATTGCCAATTTGGGTTGGAAACTTTGAGGGAGTTAGAGTATCATCGTCAAGTGTTGGAGCAATTTTGCTATTGGAGCAATTTTGCTATTGGAGCAATTTTGCCATTGAAGCAATTTTGCTATTGGAGCAATTTTGCTATTGGAGCAATTTTGCTATTGGAGCAATTTTGCTATTGCAGCAATTTTGCTATTGGAGCAATTTTGCTATTGGAGCAATTTTGCTATTGGAGCAATTTTGCTATTGGAGCAATTTTGCTATTGGACCAATTTTGCTATTGAACCAATTTTGCTATTGGACCAATTTTGCTATTGAACCAATTTTGCTATTGGAGAAATTTTGCTATTGGAGAAATTTTACTATTTGAGAAATTTTACTGTTTGAGAAATTTTACTGTTTGAGCAATTTTACTGTTTGAGAAATTTTACTATTTGAGAAATTTTACTGTTTGAGCAATATCCCACGAAAGTCACATGTACGCTTCGATGGTTCAGCCGCACGGTGAAATTGCCAATTTGGGTGGAAACTTCGACACGTGCGACTGTTCGCGTCGTGGAGCAGAAGTCCTTCCATAAACAAGCTTCCATCAACAATGCGAGCGTTACGGCGTACCAGTTAATTACAATCCCGTCGGCACAGTCGACGGAAGCCAGCACAGTGACGGAACGGAGTAATCGGGAGTTTTTGAAATGTTGCTGGTGGAGCAAAAAAACCTCGTTATACAGAGGGTTTCGAGGAAGTCGCGTAACGAGGGTCTGTAACGATGCTGCGTTTCAATGCACGATTAAACTTTGTCCACAGTGCTGGAATACGTGGGACCAAAATGGCGAACTTTCGTCGCGAACATGTCGATAGCGTTGTTCTTCACTATGGCGGCCTGCGCTCTGCCCTGGATCGCCTACTTTATCGCCGACTGGAGATGGACTTCCGTCGCAACATCCGTGCCACTCGTTCTTGCGATTGCGACACCCTGGGTCGTCCCCGAAAGCGCGAGGTGGCTCGTCAGTCAGGGTCAAATCGACAAAGCCATCGTCATCCTGAAGAGGTTCGAGCGATTGAACGGCACCAAAGTACCCGACAGCGTGTACAAGGATTTCAAGGTATCTTTTTTTTAATTCCAGTTTCAATTTCATCTGCACTAAAAATGATTCCTCCGATTCCCTTAACGCTTTGAAGCATAACTCTTTTTTTACTGGTCTGAAGATAAATATAGGTTGGTTATTAATGCATTTTTTCTGAATTCAAAGAGGTGTAGCTGTGATACAGCATGCTTCAAAGGATTGAAGGAGTCCAATTGAAAATGATTAAAATCCGATTTCCCGAAATATAAAGAGGCTTAAAAAAACATCTTCGCTTACTACGATTTATAATTCGAATACATTTTCGAAATCGTAGTCGACTAATTCGTGACTTTGGATTACAGAGTAGCTGCGATAGGATTCGAAAAGCAGAAGAATCCGAAAAGTCGTATTCGGTTTTGGATCTCTTCAGAAGTCCTCGGCTCCGAAACATCACCTTACTTTTGACAGTTATTTGGTGAGTTATTTTTGTTCCATGAATGCAAATTATCTACCGTCCGGTTGCTCGATACCATAAATGCTCACGTACGAGACTTTGCAACTCGTCGTCTATGAGTCAATGAGTCGAGACACGTAGCACCATTTTATTTTATTTGTATGCCAATATCTGGATTATCGAATTCTCAGGATGGCCGTGTCGCTGGTATTCGACGGTCACGTCCGGAACGTCGACAATCTCGGTCTTGACGTCTTCGTGACGTTCACGATAGCCTCGGCGACGGAGCTGCCTGCAGACACGTTCCTCACCCTCGTATTGGACCGATGGGGTCGCAGATGGCTCGCCTGCGGCTCAATGGTTATATCGGGGATCTTCAGCATCTGGGCTTGCGCCGTTTCCAATAGTGAGTTTCCGAGGGCAAATATTTTCTATCGCTCAATGAATCATCGAACAAGACTAATCAACGAAAATAATCAAGCGGGTGCTAAATTTTTAGAACTGTTTATCCAAAATGTTGTGCATTTATTGACAGTAACGGAAGTCGATTTGTGTCAATGCATGGCTTGAGGACCCAAGGAAATTTTGGTCAAGGAAACTGACCCAAATTCACTTGATTGGACCCAAGGAAGTTTGCATTTACCAGTCGGTTTTGCAGCGCGTCGTCATTAATATTTCTCTTCCTTGAGGACACGTGCAATAATACAGATTAATAAATGGCTACAATTTTGGATAAGCAATTGTAATAATTTGGCACTTATTTGACTAGCCTCGTTAATAATCTATAATCGACTGGACCGTTCGATGACTTTGTTTTATTTAATTGCAGACGTGTACGCGGCGACGCTGGCGATAATGGGAAGATTTTGCGTCAACATATCGTACAACATCGGCCTCCAGTACGCGGCTGAGTTATTGCCGACGGTGGTGAGGGCACAGGGAGTCGCGCTGATTCACATAATGGGATACGTGGCGAGTATAGTCGCACCTTTCGTCGTTTATCTCGCGGTCGTTTCACCGATTCTGCCGCTACTCGTGCTGGGCATACTCGGTATCCTCGGAGGTGGCTTGTCGCTCTTCCTGCCCGAGACCCTCGACAAGGACCTGCCGCAGACGCTGCAGGACGGCGAAGAGTTTGGCAAGGATCAGGGCATCTGGGACATGCCCTGCCTCATGAAGTGAGTATCCGTTTCCATCTGGAATATTTTTGTCAAAGTTTTGTGGACCATCAAAATAGTACTTTAGTTCACTCGGTACGATAATGGCAGTTTTACGCACGCTTCGCGTGAAACCCCGTTTTCACACCTCGAGAAATAAACACTTTTACGATACTCGTGCGATAAACGTTTTCTTAACTCGTGTGATTGCAACGTTTGCCTTCAGCTCATGCTGCAAACTCTCAACTCTCATAATGCGCTATTTTATGCGTGGCGTGGCGAAAGCGTCCGAAAAAATGACTACGGTGTTAAAGAAGCATGCGTAAAGTAATACTACTTTATATAACAATTTTGCTATTGGACCAATTTTGCTATTGAACCAATTTTGCTATTGGACCAATTTTGCTATTGGACCAATTTTGCTATTGAACCAATTTTGCTATTGGACCAATTTTGCTATTGGACCAATTTTGCTAATGGACCAATTTTGCTATTGGACCAATTTTGCTATTAGACCAATTTTGCTATTAGACCAATTTTGCTATTAGACCAATTTTGCTATTGGTCCATGAGTGTTAAACAAGTGTGAGAAAAAGTAACTGGTGCGATTTGCGCATGCGCAGTGTTTGCACGTGTTACAAAAATTAATGTTTTGTCGTCTTTTTTTCTAGGAAAGCGGACGACGAAGAGACGCAATGCGGCCCAATAGCGAGGTCCTACAGGCACGGCAGCGTGAGGAACTCGATGCGCGCATCGCTCCGCGGCGAGACCCTCCGCAGCAGCATGATCCAAAGATCGAGTGTGCGCTCGCGGAGGAATGTCGGCGCACCTGTCGAGGTCGTGAGACTCTAGGTGAATGGAATTTTCCGCGTTCCAAGCCTGATGGAATAAAATTAGACCAATCGCTGTGGCGAGAAATCTGTATCGATAGCGGGTTGTACCCATCGAAGTTCGGCGACCGGGCCGACGCCCCGTTTTACCGAAGGCTCGCCGGTGCAAAATCTCGGAACTTCGGCCCTCTGGCGGACGAAGCCCGAATAATCGAGTTACGTCGATTTTAACCGTTCAAGTACGGGAGACTTTTTGCCGAGAGCAAACGACCATGCCTTCTTTTAAGCACAGAAACGATACGGATGTTCGTGACAAATTTTCTTCTGACTTATCAAAAAAAACAACACTTCAAGGTAGAACTGGGAATTTTTTCATATCTTTTTTAGCACATCAACTTGTTATTCGAATCGTTCGAAGGTTTCGTCTTGGCTAATTCTCGAGCTTCGTTGAACAAGGATCTCGTACGTGAAGGGTTAAAGCACACCTTGTGATCTGATATAAGAATAGCAATTTTTATAAGTTAATCGTAAGTTTTCATTAACATTTAATCGATAGAGTACGTTTTGTGTCGCGCAAGGTTCGAGTTATTCGTAATGAGACGCCTGCAGGTCTGGGGAGGTCTAATGAAAAGCTCAAAGCTTTTCGGAGCAGCCGGCCGCGATAGTTTCTCATTTATTTCTCGTCATCTCTGGGTCGCATCGGGAAAAATGAAAATCTTCGACTGTAAAAAGTGCCGCGGCAGTGTCGGCCGAGGGAATTGGAACGACTCTTGTTTCTTCGTGAGTACGAGAAGAAATGAGAGGGCGGCGAGGCAGCAAGATAAAACACGACGAATTGTACTATATTTAAATTATACCGCAATCGGAATTTCTCGAGGCGGTTTCCTATCGCGACCTACTTCTGTCACGATTCATCGCGCCTCGAAGCCGCCAGGGAAACTATATCGGGAAAGTGGATTTACTGCCGTCTTGAGGAAAGTGGCTTCCGATAGTGCAAGAGCCAATGCTTCTTCATTTATAATGACCCTGAAGATATATGGATGAGAGTACATTTTATACATTTATAACGGACGTGGTTTTTGCACCGCACAAACTTGGCTCGGGGAAGTTCACTTAGAGAAGAAAATTCTGCAAGTGAATAATTTTTTTTTCTTCCTCAAGCCGTGCTTTGATAGAGACTTGCCAGAGATGAAATTTTATGTCATGCAGATATCTTGAGGGTCATAATTTATATCATGGTAATAAAAATAGAAACATATAGTTCTACCGCAACCGTCTAAGGGACAAATTTTAAGATGTCAGTTTGAACTTAAGATCTAAGTTTGGTCCGAACTGCATTGCGTGCCTAAGATTCATGTTAAGTTCGAACTTGAGATCGGTCCTTAGTTCGAATTAGATTTTAAAGTTCAGTTCGAACTTAAGATCGAACTGGAACTACAATCGAATTTGAGTTCGAATTTAAGCACGAAATCGAGTTCGAACAGAGGTTCGAACTTAAGTTGAAACTAACGTATTAAAATTAGACCCGAAAAGTATAGATGGTTAAGTAGAAAAAACTAAACCTCGATCGGGCTTAGGGCTTAGAGTCAGGTAAATTACCACGGTCGGTAACTGAAACTGTAATCCATTTTTTTTTAATTGGGTACACTGAAAAAAAAAAATCATTAACTCAAGTAAAATTTGATTGCGGGCTGCCAAGAAAAAAATTATTATATAAATTCTGAAACGATAACACGTCACCTTGACAATCTTGCCGTCGTTGTTTCAATATCACATGGAATTGTAAGAATTGAAAGTAGAATCGGAATAACAATTTTTTTTCTTTGGCAGCCGGCAAGCAAATTTTTTTACAGCGTAATTTTAATTTTCGGTCTTTGAATCTCATATAAAATTCACCTGGAAAAAGTGGTCAACCGATGCGGCGATCGATGCATGCACCCGATATCATTGATATGCGATGAATTTTATCGAAGATATCGGATCATTTTTCAGCAGCCCGGACGATACAGTAACCCGCGTATCTCGTCGTTAAGAGGATTTTTAAAGAGGATTCATAAATATATTAGCTTGAATGCGACGGTCAACTCTCCTATTAATACGATAGCTTGCATAATCCGTTGTTTCGCTGGACGACACGCCGCTGGCAGTCTGCGCGTCTGCTCTTTGTCCTCCGAGTCTCGACGAGTCGAGTGACGGACCAGTTAGGCTCGTTTCGTCAACGCTGAGATACATGCATACTCTTACTATAGTATAGTTATCATAGTTACCACAAAGCCCACATTTTATTTATTATTTATTCATTAAGTGTGCGATAGGGTTACCGAGACACGATACGACACCGTCTCAAGTACGGCTGTTGAGTCGAGCGGTACTTTTTTTGTAACGAAAGAAAATAAACACATACCTGTTACTCAAACGTGAGTTCATTTTGCCCCGGTTACAACATTAGTCGCTGCGAAAATTACTTGCCATCGTAAACTGTGACCGCGCCGATTGTTCATTTCTCCGAATATCTAAGAAAACTTACATATTCGGTTAAACTAAGGAAGTAAAAGATAATAAAAGTAATATCTAAGTAATAATAAAGAAAAACGTGCCGTGCAGTCTCGCCACGCCGTGCCCGTACAATATACAGTGCGTCTGTACGTGACGACATTGTGACGGCAACGCGTTTTGAAACCTGGCCCTGCTTGCACAGTTCCAGCTGACTGGGGAGCTTCATCTCAAGATGGTGGGCTCCGCACCGAGCTGGAAGTGTGCAAGCTGCTTTTGGTGTAAAAATGCCGTCACAATAATATCGTCAGATGCGGACGTACATGACTGTATCGTGCCAGCACGACGTGCATTGCTATGCTAGCACCGAGTAAACCTCGTGCCTTCAGTTGTCTATTAGGGTACTTTCTACTGCTACGTTTTAACAATTATATGGATTTTTTTATTGATTCGATTAACGAGATTGTGTGAACTCGAGACTGAAGAAAATATAACAATTTTTTTATCGGTTTCATTAACCAGATTGTGTGAACTCAAGCCCGAAGAAAATATATCGATTTTTTTATTGGTTCCATTAACCAGATTGTGTGAATTCAAGCCCGAAGAAAATACATCGATTTTTTAATTGGTTCGATTAACTATATTGTGTGAACTCAAGCCCGAAGAATATATATCGATTTTTTTATTGGTTCCATTAGTCAGATTGTGTGAACTCAAGCCCGAAGTAAATACATCGATTTTTTAATTGGTTCGATTAACTATATTGTGTGAACTCAAGCCCGAAGAATATATATCGATTTTTTTATTGGTTCCATTAGCCAGATTGTGTGAACTCAAGCCCGAAGAAAATATATCGATTTCTTATTGGTTCCATTAACCAGATTGTGTGAACCCATGCCCGAAGAAACCACATCGATTGTTTAATTGTTTCGATTAACTATATTGTGCGAGCTTAAGCCCAGACAATATATATAAATTTTTTAACCGGATTATGTGAGATCTCAAGCCCGAAGAATTTTTCTTGTATAGGACTGTACTGGACTGAAAAACAAAGACGGGACAGGAGGGGAAAAATACGCAGAGGTTGAGGATTCGAGCCCGTGACCTCGTGGACTACAGTCTAGCATCCCGGCCAGCAGCTCACTCGAATGACCGTAGCTGCGAAACAAAAAACGTCGAAAGCGGACTGGTCATTCGCCGGCGGGCTGTAAATTTACCCAGCAACATATAGCACCGCGAATACACAATGCGCCTTCGTGATGTATTCGCGTGCATACCTACATTCGGCTTCTGCGCATCGATTCTTCGAAGTCGTTGCCGGCGCCACCGCTGCAGCTGCGGTCCTCTTCTTCGTCTTTCACAGTCCGCCCGGGCGCGAATGGTCTCTGGCTAGTTCGGCTGCGACCCGACGCCAGCGCGGAAGGAGAGTTTTCGTGCGCAGCGTCGAGAGAACAATAACCTAAGAACGCGCTTCCCGCTGGCTGTAGTCGAACTTCCTATCGGTTCTCGAGACGGCGCCGTTTTATAATTGTTCCACTCGTGCATAATTAATTACAGAGCGTGTAGCCCTGTGTCATACCGCACGATACAGCTCATTGCGTGACATAATTGCTCGAACAACGAGCAGCGAAGGTCCCCGGCGTCGCAACAGTTGGCCACTGTTTCGGCGAATTTTTTCGAGTGTCGGATTCGGCGCACTGCTGCTGCGGGAGGATAGACTGAACGGCGAGAACGCCAACCAAGATCAGACGCTTCTGTTTAGTGAAGGTAATAATCATTAGCGACCGGCTATTTTTCGCTGACGGACGTAAAGGTCAAAGTCTCATTTAGTCAATTTAGTTTTTTTTTTACTTAGTATTAGAAGCGGATTTTATTGCGGGAGAATAAAGTGGCGAGCACGACAACCAAGTTCAAGGCACTTCTATTTAGCGAAGGTAAATATTATTGGCAACCAACCATCATTGGAACCAAAGTTCCAATTTTATTTGGTCAGTTGAGTTTTTTTTTTTTTTAATTGGTTAGAAGAGATTAGAATAATTAGAATTAGATTAGAATATTAGAATTAGATTAGAATAATTAGAATTAGATTAGAATATTAGAATTAGATTAGAATATTAGAATTAGATTAGAATATTAGAATAATTTATCGTTTCTTTAGTTTTATTTTTACCGTATTTAATCGGTGAGTCGAATTTCAACCCCAAAGTAGCCCCGAGTCCTTGAGGGCTCAGTCGGTATTGCAGTTTTGATTTTCGTCGCGACAGCTTATCGACGTGGCGCGGCTCGTCTCCCACCCTAAAAAAAAGTTAATTCAACAGGGTTGACATTCTAAAGTGCTAAAGTTGGCCCAAATAACAATTGAACCAAACTTGTTAACCCTTTGAAGCACACTCTATCACAGGTGATAACCCCTTTGAATTCAGAGAAAATGCATTGATTTAATTAATTAGTAATTGAAATTGTATATTTGTAAGAAAAGTATGATTCACAGGGTTAAATGAGGGGTTACTTTATTCAGGTTCCAGTCACTAAAGTTGCCGATCTTCGGAATATACTATCATTATTTTAATATTATATTTCAGACAGTCGGTAATGCAGTTTCGCATTTTCCCGCGACAGGTTATCGACGGATCCCAGCTCACCTCCCTCCATAAATAAAAAATAATAATAATTTCAACAGGGTTGACATTCATGAGCGTTAAATTTGGCCTTGATAACAGCCGAACCCGGCCTCCTAAAATGAGGGGAAACTTTATTCACGTTCCAGTCACTAAACTCCAAAACGTTCCAGTCATTAAACTCGTCCCTCTTTCTATCGTGTTATTATAATTATTTTATTATTATATTCCAGACAGCCAGTTACAGTTCTTTTCGATCATAAAGGTTGATCTCCAGACATTCGAAGGACAAGGCAAGACGATTCCGTCAGGGTTGCTCAATAAGACTGTTGTATGATTTATCAATCACGATCTATTCTATTGGTCAATCGATTCGTCCGTTTGTTATTGGGTTCTAACCGGCAATATTCGCTGCCGTCCGGATCCAATAAAAACGATGCCGAATGTGATCCCGAAAGGGACGTTAATTGCCCACAGCTTGCAGTCTGTTTGATTGTATTAAACTTAAACACTTCGACTTTCAGCGGGGCTCGGTGACATCGTGAATTTCTTCATCGACCCAGTAAAGTTTCCGCTGCCCGCGCGTGTGTGCCTCAAATCATGAAGGAAGAGATGAAGACGATAACCCTTTCGGGCGACAACGAACCCGGCGAGACGACCGCCCTCAGACGAAAGCTCGAATCCATCGACGATATTCTGCCTTACGTTGGAAACTTCGGAAGATACCAGTGGTACCTTCTTCTCACCTTGCTGCCCTACAGCGTCGCCTACGCGAATCTCTACTTTTCCCAGTTCTTCCTCACACTCGTGCCACAGGAACACTGGTGCTACGTCGACGATCTGCAGGACAGAAATCTCACCCAGCAAGAACGGTCAGTGAGATTCCTTCAAAAATTATAAATTTTATACGCGGAATAACTTTTTGGCTCGAGACATTTTTTAGAGGGGTAAATTTCCTGCAGGAGACATTTTTTGCATGAGTTATTTGCTTGCAAGAGTAATTTTCTTGCAGGAGGAATTATTGTCTCACCTCAAGTCGTTACTAAAGAACTTTATTGTACGGCTGTTTATTAATCTTAAGTTTCGTAACAGTAGGTAAGACTTACTCTGGGATCTTCAGTAATAATCGGCATCGTTCCATTTGCGAATCGTTAAATGAGATTCCGTTACAAAATCAAGAGATGCCGTAGCGTCTCGACGCTAAGTACTTAAAAAAAATATTTTATGCGAGCGAAGGACGCTGCCAAGTATCCCAAAATGCTCCAAAATGCCGGAAGTATTTCTTTGCTCTACGTTATCTCACAAATAAATCATCGGATCGAAATGATAATAAGATACTATAGACTGTCTATCCAAGCTTTCCAGTTCGCTTAATTCCGAACACATTCGTTCGGTGGATTCTTGTGAACGATGATCGCGATCAGCAATCGATCAAAAATGTTTCGATTGTGCGTGAGTTAACGCGATAATTTTCGGACGGCTCGATCTCGGCAACGAAGCATCGGATCGAATTTTCAAGGACACTTTTATAATATAATTCGGACCCAAGCTTTCCAATGGGTAATTACGATCATAATTGTCCAGCGGTTCCCGAGATATGATGAGGTAAACCTGAAATACGGGTGTGAGGTGATACGTGCTATACGCAAAAATTCTCCGGATTCTAAGAATTTTACGCGAAGTAATTTCCTTGCAGACTCAGCTCTCCTTAAGTCCTCGATACGGAACTTTATTGTAAAGCTGTTTACAAGTCATAAAGTGCGTACAGCAGATAACGATTGCTGCGCGATCGCCGGTAATACTCGGCACCGTTTCATCCGTGAATCGTCAAGTGAGGAGTTCTATTTCCGTCGGTTGACTTGTTATCTCTTGTGCAACAGATAGAGACGCCGCTTGACGAAAGTTTGAGCTTCCCCTTCGACAAAACTTGGACATTCTAGCGATATACGATCGGACTCGCACTCGGTAAAATCGTTGAGTAACGTTTCATTCTATCAACGTTTGTCACTGTCATGCTCCGCGATTATAGCAACCTTCGCTCGTCTCTCGGCTCCAGAGACCAGCTTATAATTTACCTGTGGGACAATTGTACGACTTAGGGAACTGGCACGCTAGATGACTTACGTAGTTCCGTTACACAGTATATTATTTCATGTTTTATTGTCACTTGTTCTTTTTTTCCATTTTTTTTTGTTTCTGTTAAATATGTAAAATTATTGCAGGGTGCATGCAGCCATACCTCGAGCGGACATTTATCCTTACTACGACAAGTGCCATCGAAAGGACCTGAACTTCAGTGAACTTCTGGACCGCAGCGATGACTTTGGATCCTCCGAGTGGCAGACGGATCGCACGGTCGATTGTGATCGTTGGGAATACAACTTTACCCAAATTCCTTACAAGAGCATCGGTGCCGAGGTGCGGTTAAGGGCGATCAATATTATTGTTTGGCTTTTTTTCATTAAAAAAGAGAATGCCATTGACTGTTCCGTGACCCTTGCCGATTAGCTAGATTGGGTATGCAACCGGCACTACCTCATGTCGACCGCACAGGCGATATACTTCTGCGGCTCCATCGTCGGCGGTATCGTAATCGGATGGATCGCCGATCACAAAGGTCGTATACCGGCGC
Source organism: Ichneumoninae sp. A BG-2022a (assembly GCA_030522665.1). Lineage (NCBI taxonomy): Eukaryota > Metazoa > Arthropoda > Insecta > Hymenoptera > Ichneumonidae > Ichneumoninae sp. A BG-2022a. The sequence goes on along the minus strand of JAPYZC010001577.1, from coordinate 20,322 downwards.
TTGTGCTATGCAACGTCGTCGGCCTACTGGGAACGATAGCTACCGCTAGCGCAACGAGCTTTTCTTTCTTCGCAACGTGTCGATTTCTCACAGGACTCGCCTTCGACAATTGCATCAATATTCCCCTCATCGTAGGTGAGTTCACGAAGATCGTTGGAGAGTGCTGAAAAAAGGGCACGGTTTCAGGTTTCGATAAAAAAATAGACAAAAAAATAAGAAGTGACGCGGGCCCCGTCCGGATCAAATCTTAAATCTTTATATATGACACATGATTTTTCAGCATTTTTTCAAATTTTTTAATTGTGGCGATCAATATGGTAATTTTTTTAATCTGACAAGAAATCTGAGGTGCTTTTGAGAGTTAGTTCAGTCATATAAAAAATCGCGGCTCCAATCCTGGATGTGAAGGGTAGACCTATGTTGAAATGGAAAGGAATATGTAAATAAAGGACTCTGTTGATTATCTGTTCGCACAGTTGTCGAGTATATGGCGGTAAAAAGACGGACGCTGGTTTTCAACATAGCTTTCGGAATACACTTTGCCCTCGGAAGTACGATACTGCCATGGCTGGCGTATTACATCGCGGACTGGAGGTACTTCGCTTACGTCACTGCGATTCCTCTGCTATGCGGATTGTTGACCCCTTGGATAATGCCGGAGAGCGCACGGTAAGATTTAGGGCGAATTTGCAATGAAACTTTTTTTCGCCACTTATCTTATCTGTAGCTCATATCGATGGTGTGTATTTGTACAAAAGCTGGTACCTCGCGAATTGCAAGTTCGACAAGGTCATCGAGAAACTGAAAAAGATCGCAAAGATAAATGGCAAAAATCCGGACCCAAAGATCTACGAGCTTTATTTGGTGAGTTTTGTCATATTGTTAATTTTTGTTAAATTTCATTAAATAAATCATCAATTAAAGCGACAAATTCCGTATCATCCATTATTCCAAATTGTCAGTACCGATGACTAATCGAAGTATTTTTTTTTTCGCAATAACATCAGAGAAACGTCGCTAACGCTGGCTCGAAGAGCGAAACTGCAACGTTGCTGGATCTTTTTAAAACCCCACGCCTGGCGCGAAATGTCGTATTACTGATCACCTTTTGGTAAGTAAAAAAAAAGAATAATCAAAGGCGTAATTTTGACGGTACTATTGTTTTCAACAATGCACAGGTTCTGCGTGACCGTAACTTTCGATGGTCACGTTTATTCCTTGAAACTTCTTCAGAGCTCCGTCTTCGTGTCTTTTTCGCTGGCCTGCGCTACCGAGCTTCCAGCTGGATTGTTACTTACGCTGATACTGGATCGCTGGGGTCGAAGATTCTGCGGTTTTGTCACTATGGCCGCGACCGGTGTATTCAGCTTCGGCGAACTTTATCTGACGTCGGGTAAGTCGTCCGCTCGACACATTGTGCCGCCGGAATGAGAAACGAAGAAAAATCTGATGACGTTTGTTCTTTTATTCAGTTGCGGCCCAACTAACGATGTCGGTGCTCGCTCGATTTTGCCTGAACATGGCGGCGAACGTTGGTCTCCAGTACGCTGCGGAACTGCTGCCGACCCCAGTGCGGGCTCAAGGCATCGCCTTGATACACATCTTCGGCATAATGGGACATGCCGTCGCCCCGTACCTTATCGATTTCGTAAGAAACAAGATTAGTGCTTTGCGATACGGGTGCAGTAAAGCGAACATTGTCTTCATGCAATGCTTGCCGTACGACATTGGTATCGCATAATATTTTTTGTACCGAATGCAGGAGCCGAGAGTGGCGTGAGAACAACTCTCTCCAACTTCTCGCCCGCGAAGGCGTGCGAGATAGTGAATTTGCGTGCGAGAAGTAAAATCAGACAGACGCGTATATACGCCGTGTCATGACAGTACGACTTGCTATAACGGCCACTTACGGCGCTTTGCGGTTCAAAAAATAAATGATTAAACTCCTTCGTATTTACCGTGACAACCTGTTAATTAATTAGTCGACCCATTGATGATTACAGGCTCACATATGGACGGCTCTGCCGATGCTGATTCTCGGAGTATTATCGTTCGTCACGGCTACGCTGGTTCTCTTCCTGCCGGAGACTCTCGGTCGCGATCTTCCTCAGACCCTTCGCCAAGGGGAGGAGTTCGGCAAGGGCGATCGTTTTTGGTCGTTACCGAGTCGCCATAAAGCCGACGTTGATCGTCTGTCGTGCAACAATGTCTCGACGTAAGGTACGAATATCGTACTCGCCTATATCTCATCGACGCGCGACGGGCATCGATCTTCTGCACACTGTACTTTCATATATCATTCCACGGCAATCGAATTTATCATATTTCTCCGTGTACAAAGAATCATCCAGATTACACGAAATTTAGAATAGAATTGACATTTTTTTATTTAGTCTTAATTATAACAAGTTTGGAAACTATCAATAAACAGTATAATTACTTCTACGATCGAACATTGTACTTTATTGTCGTACTAGCAGTTTGTCGTGACTCGGACGCCCCACGCTCTCGCTATCGACTATGGAATTTCGATTTTCGGACATTTAACGGAAATACGTCAATTCCGATTTGAAAATCTCACGCTTCGACCGGAAGTGACGTCGTACTGGAAATACATAACTTCCTCCTTAAGAAATAAGATTTTCAAACCGGAAGTGACGTATTTCGGGTATGAACCCTAGCAGCTTAAGCAACCCCGTAAAAATTACCGAAAAAAGACGGCAATTTTAGGTAATTTTTTATACCGTTAAAGTAATCGAAAAAATATCCATATTTCAAATTCTGCGCATACGCGTGCGGGAGTTCACGCTGCCTATACTTACAAACGGCCGTTTTTTTGTTTCAGTAATCAAAAAAATAACTGCGAGTGCCCAGAAGTTGAAATACGGTTATTTTCTTTCTCACTTGTGTGGCGTAAAAACTGAACTCGAACTGCGGTAACTTTATCGGTTACTCTACGGTTATCCATTTTTAAAAAGTTGCTTGAGAAGTCACACAAATGGATACTCATGGACACTCGAAATATGGGTGTGCTTAAGTGTCCCTGAGTGCCCTGGTGGTCTTGTACTTTATTATTAAGTAGATATACTTAAAGCGTATTGTACAATGGGAGAACGCGCTGGTTTATTAAAACTGCATTGCTCGGTAAAAAGCTCTCTTATTCACACACACACACACGCAGTGTCAGCGTTGCTGGGTAAAGACAATGTATGCTGAGTACTTGCATTGGATTAGCATCTCGTATCATGATGCAACGCCAGATCCGATCGAGTTCACGGGTGTTTTGGGTTTTTGGCACAGTGGGACGAGCGCCCGTCGGCTGCATAACCGAGAATGACGCGAGGTCGATGATTCTCGTGTGTGATAATGTAATTTGACGCAGGTCGATTAACGACGATCGTCGACCCTGCCCAAATGACGCTAACTATCCCATCTCTATCGTTTGAACAGCCTCATAAGTACGCGAATGATCCTAAACTAAACGACAAGAATGCGGCTATACATCGAACTGTCGTGGCTGACATAGTAAATAATCTTATGAATTGAGCACTGTTGGCTTGCGAGTCTAACAAAGAGGATAGAAAAGACCGCGCGACGTTCGTCGGGATTTAAAATATTAAAAATCGTGGAAAAGAATGAACGGTTAAACGAACGTTCGCTAAAAGAACTATCGAATTTTTAAAGATATCTCATCGATGCGATTCAGCCAATTCAAGACTCCGCAGGATTTGGAACGATATTTCAGGCTGAACCCAAAACAACATTTTTTTAAAACGTATTTAAGACTAATTTATTCGTCGAATTCGCTCTCTCGTCAATCAACGAAACTGATAATCGCCTGATTACGAGACTATAGTAGTAGTATATATTTACAACGATTTGGTTTTTCATCGGCCGCGATAGCTCGCCGACACAGCTGTCGAACACAAGGATGGCGATGCTATAACCTGGTGGAATCGATTCTCGTTATGCTACCAGGATTGTAGCCGGCGTTCGTCACACCCAATTTTTTTCTGTACTTCTTCTTCTTCGATGGTGTCCTGGAACAATTTCAATTCGTCACGTCAATCGCGTCGGTCCAGCGAGTCCGGTAGTTGTGAAAATTTCTATGACGCGAACTTACCTCGATATGCAAGGAACCCACCAGAAACTCTGGTCTTTGCCGAAGTCATTGCCCTCCTGAAGCGATTCCGGAAGGTCCTGGTCGAGAGTTTCCGGCAGGGTCAGGGTCAGAAAGGCGTCGAACAGCGATACGGTGCCCAGGCATATGAGTGGCAGCTCCGGCGATACGTCAGCCTGAAAATTCAGTCATTTATTTATTTATTTATTTATTTATTTATTTACTTATTGAACTAATCAACCAAAAGATTGATTAGTTCAACAATTTTTTGGATAATTTCACAAAAATATTACGTAGGCATTAAAAGATTTTGTTGTACCAACAAAATATTTATTTGAACGTCCGTGCCCAAATCTTTAGTTGATTTAACCCCATTTTTTATCTGTGTAGAGGAGTCATGAATATTCATGAATATAATCATGAATATCGTTTACCGTCCATAGCACTATCAGTACAAATAATCGTACACTACAAGGTAATAAATAGATATTGGAGAAAAAAAGAGAATATTGTTACCATGAATAAGAACGAAAAGAAATCGGAATCGGCCAATTGAAGATAACCTAATAAAATTTTTCTTAAAAAGATGGAGACAAGAACCAAAAAATGTAATTACAATTATTCAATGACAATTTAATTCATCGTTGTCGCTATGAAATAGTTACTGTTGATCGTTGTCTCTATGAAATGATCGCTGTTCGATGAAATTGAATAAAAAAAATCGAATAGTTGGCTCACCAAGTAGATAACATAGGGTCCGATGATGTGAGCGAAGTATCCTATTATGTGAATGAGGGAAACACCCTGAGCTCGAACAACGGTCGGCAACATCTCGGCGGCGTATTGGAAACCGATATTCGCAGCGATATTGACACCCAATCGGGCGAGAATCGCCATGGCGACGGTTATAGGACCTGGAGAAATAATTTATCGATCGTATAAATATTTCATGGCCTTAAGCTCCACAGGCGTAGACTGCCGAGCTCTTTTCCGATGTTGGATTCGCCCGACTCACCTGGAGGTGTAGCCAGCGCGATGAAGGAAAAAATGCCGCAGATGAACATCGACGCGAAGCCCATCCATCGTCTGCCCCACCTGTCCAAGAAGAGGGCGAGCAGCAGGGCAGCTGGTAGCTCGGTCAATGCCGCGAGAGAGAACGAGGTGAAGACGTCCGGATCGAGCAGCTTCATGTTCCAGACGTGACCGTCGAACACCAGAATTATCAAGAGCCTGCAACATTGTAGAACAATTGTGTATAGTCTGTTTGAGTACAACTTTTATGTCAAGTCTATATATACTGTTTCATCTATGAGACAATAAAAAAAACATTTAAAAAACACTACTGTACATTTTCGGAAAATGGGCTTTGCCCGTCCATAGAAGTTAAAATTCATTTCCCAACTTTCTTTTTTGTAAATATTATTACCTATTATTGGTATTTTCTTTTTGTTGAAATTTTCTATTTTATCTTATATCGAATACACTATACTCAATATGACCATATTTTTTCTCATACAGCTGTATTTTTTTTAAAGGGCATGTGCCTTGAATGAAATTAAATAAATGAACGAAATAAAAATCGTGAAATCTTAAATTACCAGTATATGATGAGAATGATGGTGGTGCGGGCAAGGCGCGGCTTCTTGAATAGATCCAAAACTGTGTACTGGTTGTGACTCTTGTCCTTCTCGATAATGGCGTTGCAGCTTTTCTCGAACTCCTCGTATATCTCTGGCTTTACAGTCTTCCCGTTAACCTTGGCGAATTTCTTCAGCATCAGAATAGCTTTGTCAGTCTGTCCGCTCATGAGGTACCACCTGATTAAAAAAATAAAGGTATTTAGATTATGTTGAGAAAGTTATTTTTATAAAAATTATTTGGAGTGAAGTATTTATAAAAATTGTTTTATCGAAGAATTTACGAACCTTGCGCTTTCTGGAGCGAGCCACGGCCCGAAGAAAGCCACGACCAAAGGCACAGCCGTTACCACGCTGAGTATTTTCCAATTGGCGATCCAGTACGCCATCCATGGCAAGAGACTGGCGGCGATAGCGAAATATATACCGAATGACATGTTTGCCACCAAAGTTCTGTATCTCGGTCCCACGTACTCGATAACTGTAAAATATTAATTATGTATTATCTTGCATGATCGTACATGGATAAAATAACTATAAAAATAGATAAAGTAGATAAAACTAATTAAAATAGACCAAATATATAAATATCAAAAAATAAAAATTAAAAACGATTTTTTTTATCGCTTGTATATTCACCTATAATGAAGAGTATATTGAAGCAATTGTCGAAGGAGGTACCGACGACGAGCCTCGCCAAAGCGAATGACCAGAAACTATTGCAGAAGGCCGTGGCGACCGATGCGAAAAATCCGACGGCGTTGCAGGACACCAGAGCAGGGATTCGGCCGTAACGATCGGCAATGTAACCGAAGATGAAGCCACCGATGATGCTGCCGACGAAGAAGGCGGATTGCGCCGCCGACGAGAGGTAGGTCTTCTCGCAAACCCATTCGAGCTGTCGAAAAAAATAAAAATAAATTTTAATCATCAAGGATGTTCACGTAAAATTGAAAGGACTCGACAGATCCTCAAATTTTATATCCAACAATATTCAGTGTTGGTTGATGGGAGAAAATGTAAAAAAAAAGAATCCTCATAAACTCATAAAATAACTCATACTCGTAAAATCTGAATAGCAAAGGTGAATTTTTTTTTGCATTTGAATGGAATAAAGGCTCTCGTTAGCTAGCGCTTTGATTGCTTAATTATTCAATCGTCACCTGGGCGGCAATCGACGCGTAAGGGACCATTGTGTAGTTGAAGCTCCATCCGCTCTGACAGGGCGCGATAGGCCACGTTGGATCGCTCTCTCTGATCCCCTCTTGCAGAATCTCTGTGTAATTAACTGCATACATCTGACACCTCGAGAACGCGGTAGCACCCTCTACCGCCAGCTCGACCTCGTTTGCTTTCGGAATGGACAATGCAATCCTGAAAGTATTCACAAACACTCGTGAAATACACCTATTTCAGTATATAATGAGAGAAAGATTTTTTCCCGGCGGTAAAAACTTGGTTGTTCGAGACATTTTTTTTAACTTTACAGTTTTACCATTATTCAGTAATCACCAACTTTACGCCGAGTATTTCTCCAGGTGTGCGTATTTAAAATCGTAATTTCCAAAGTCGTATCCTGGCTGTTACGGCGCAGACTTTTTCAAGTCCAGGACTTTTTCAGGTCCGGGACTTTTGCAAGTCCGGAACGTTTGCAAGTCCAGGACTTTTTCAAGTCCCGGACTTTTTCAAGTCCAGGAATTTTTCAAGTCCTGGAATATCCAAATTCTTGGTTGTTCCAGAACAACATTTTCTAAACTCTTCTGTGTCTCAACTTTACGTCTTTTCCATTAATAAAAATCGTCATCTACAAAGTCATATTCTGGAACGTTCAGCGCAGCTGCCTGTACTTTTTTACCCTAACAATTAATCACACATTTAAAAAAATGGTGTTTCGTCTCTATCCAAAAACCATGAAACGTTTATTTATCGCCTATGGAAATCCATCATCCGCGGATATTTAACAATGAAGTGTGCCCAATTTGCCAGGTGATCAATTTTTTTGCGCAGTTTGTAAAAAAACTTAATTACAGTGTAACATGGAAACGAAGGAATCTGCGGTATTCCGACGCAATGTTTATTTCCGGGAGCGATTTTTTTCCCGGCATTTTTTTTGCTATCGATATCCCGACAACGCCTTCACGGAAGATTGGCTCAGATGCGCGCGTCGAAGCGTTTCAATCAAGGGATCGTTATCCCAGCCGGTCACGTTGACGGCTCGATTGATTGGCATTTTCTTTTTAAATCGATCCTTAATCGATCGTTTACAGAAAAAAAAAAAAAATACCCACACTTTTTGCCCCAGGCGTAAGAATGCACTTCAAAGTCCGCGCGTTTATTGAGGTATTTCTTACGCGCCTCGTAGAACACACACGAGGATGGTGCGTACGGGCATGTCTTTTGAAAAATGCCTCGCGGCACATACTGCGCCACGGTCTATCTTTGACTCTCGATTACAAAACCACGTGCGTAAGTGAGGCGCTGAGATTGCGTGCGCGACGCGACGTTTCGAGCCCGCGCTCACGTGGCATGAACCGACACTGTACGTACATGTAAGCTTAATCGATACGGCGAAACACGACATGAGATGCGTGCGAGTCATTCGATATGTCACTGCGAGACAAACCCATTTTTTTGTTGTTAAGTCTCTATTTCTTCCTTGTTCTGTTCTGAGTAATTCAATTACAAGCCAATTACGATGCAATTTTGTTTATAACATTCAATTATTATTTTTAAAAAGAATTAAATCTCGGCAAGATAAATCGTGCTATTTTATTTTCTATAAAATAATAAATAATAATAATAAGAAATAAAATAATAATAAAGGTGATATTATTCAAATAGTAGAGATAGTTTCATAATTTATCAATTTACTGATGTATTTTTAATATTGTATGTTAAAGGGTTTATCCCGTAAACTAAATAAATAAATAAATAAATAAATACGTTGAAATACCGATCGGAATTGTTTCTGGTATTTCCAGTGCATACGACAGTTTTGGACGTTACTCAATCGATACGGCGAAACACATCAGATAAATGCGGAACGAACGCATTTTTCTTTTTCATTTTAAATGTTAAGTTTTTTAAGTTTTAACGTATTATCTTTTTAATTTAAGCACCTTTTAAGTTAAGCTTTTCAAGATATAAAATTTCCTCGATTATAAGGCAATAACGTTGCAATAATTCATCAACATCAAATTATGAAAATAATAATAATAACAACGATAATAATTTTTTTTTTATTGAATGGCAAGAAAAATCGTGCTTATTAAAAAATGTTCTACAATGTAGTAAATCGCTTGAGATACCGATCTGAATGGCTTCTGGTATTTCCAATGCATACAATGGCGTTACACGGAGAAAGATAAAGCAAGCTGGACGGGAGCCCACGTGCAGGTAGCGCGCTCGGCGATCTCTGACGAAACGGCCTTCGGAAAGCATAGCGAGAGTTCCGCGAGTCAAAGACTTCCCATCTTGTGGAATCCACGCAAGGTCGTTTCCTCGGACTGGTTTTGCCATGTGTATTAGTATGTGTTATACAATCGTGCTACACAATATACCCGCCCGTGCGCTATTGTGTATAACCGTAAGGTTTTACTCGGCTACGCGTTCTTCCGATTCTATATCTATACACGTACTATCCATAGGGATTTACGGGCGGTCGAGCGGATCGAAATATTTCGAATAAAAAATTATCCACCACTGATCCGTAAATATCTCGGAAAGGTGCCGCGCAAATTCTTCAACTTTTTCCGCCTCTCCTTGCAGCGATCGTTTTCCCCGCCGATTATCCGCGTAAAACAATAATAATAATAATAATAATAATAAAAGGAGAGTTGCAAAATTGGCGAAGAAAAATCCCGACAATAAAACCATACAATTCTACAAGTGTGACGAATTTTATTGCTCGAATAAAAATTATTGCTGAGTTGTGATTAAAACAAAAAATGAAGGCTTGCGATCGATTTGCAATAAATCATTGTAAATCGACTCGCGGAAAGCCGAGCAAAAATATCATTCGACGTCTGAGTGACGGTCGTGCGGTAACGGAATATTTTCAATTTTTTTTTTAATCTTTATATCATTATTATTATTATTGTAACGAATAATTTATTACTGCAGGGTAAACAGCTGAAACTGAAAAAATTAAAAAAAAAAAACTTCTCACTTTTCGAGATCCGTGAGATTCCATCCATCGAGCTCGGGAACCGTGCACCAATGTTCGTTGGGCACGAGAGTCAGGAAAAATTGCGTGAAGTAGAGAAACGCGTAGACGAATGTGAAGGGCAGTAGGAGAATGAACAGCATCCATTGATAAAATCCCGCCTCCCCGACGTAGGGCAGGATGTCGTCGAAGGTCTCGATCTTCCCTCTGCCCTCGCCCTCCTCAGCCTTGGTTGTTTCCACCGCCACCGTCATTGCTTATACTGTAAACAAAAAATAAAAAACTTCCGTCATCCTCTGCCATGATAAAACTCCGTGGGGAAGAGCGAAATGGGCAAAATGGAACATTGGGGCAAAACGCAATTTTCTAATAATTTTTTATGGGACAGTAGGCCGGAATGGGCCAGAAAAATTCGGATGTATCGATGGGGTAAAATGGGGTACCCAAAAATTATTGGAAAATAGCGTTTTACCCCATTTCCCATTTTATCCCACCGTCCCGTTTTCTCCCGCTGTCCCACATTGTCCCACATTGTCCCGCTGTCCCATTTTGTCCTACAGTCCCGTTTTTCCTCACTGTCCCATTTTACCCGCTGTCCCATTTCGCCCCACTCTCCTCTATACATATATTTTTATATTTTAAATACAGTACTGCTAATAAATTTCATTGATAATTTTTTATTGATTGCGGAGAATTAAATAGAATGTTGCAACAATGAAACTGGCGAGGTCTCGAGTCTCTAATTTCAATTTGGTTCAGAGCGTCGATGAATGTGGACACATATGGCAAATGTCTGAACGCTGAACGGAAGAAGCGGGAAAAAACCGTGTCGGGCGCAAAAACAATCATCCCGATGATTTATTACAGCATTTTACGTTTCCTCGTGACAGCGCTGTATCTCGGAATTTATCGGTGTAATTTACCGAACGAAAGCAATGTTTAGTTGCTCGCGAGAAACAGCTCGCCCATCTCTCCGGACCCCCTTGCAGGGCAAGATTTATTGTTGAAGAAATTTCTCGTCAAAGGAAAGTTTAAATTTTCGTTAATTATTTGTTTAAAGTCTCGAACCAAATATCGTGCTTTGAATAACCAGACGCTCCGACGCACAGGTAGGTTGCATTTGGTTGAAACGTCGCACACCTCGTGATAAATGAGAATCTTATCAAAGTCAAATGTTTGTCGTGAGTGAGAGATACGCTATACAAAAATAGAACGGGTATTCGAAATAACCACGGGGGGTAATCAGTGATACATAAAGATTATTATTTAAGCTTAATCAAACGAAATATCGCACTGTCATTTACGAGTCTGACTAGACACAAATTCATTTAGATATTTTTATCGAGAAGCCACTTGTTCGAACCGTTGTTTCGAACATTTCGAACCCTCCGGCGAGAAACAATTTTTTATTCCGACACAAAAATGAATTTTATTAAAACCCAATGTCTATGAGGAAGGGAACTTAATTTTTATATTTAGAAAAATGATTAAAAATATGAAACACTTGTTCGACCTGAGGCTTTAAAAATTTCGAAACTGCAGTCTGTTGCCTTGAGGATGAATGTGCTCGAATGCAAGCAATCTCCAGATAGCAAATAATCGAGGTTTCGGGTAATCTGTGATACAATAAGATAAAATTTTAAGCTTATGTAAATAAAATACCGCATTGTCATTTGCAAGTCTGAATACACAAAAATGTATTAAGATGTTTTTTTCCGGAAAGCCATCTTTTCGAACCGCTCGGAAAGTTTCGAACCCTCCGGCTCAAAACTATTTTTTATTGCGAAAAAACCGAATTTCAGGAAAACGGAACACTATGAAGAGGCGATATTCACTTTCATCTGGCATTTATATATATGTATATATAAACCGCTTATCCGTTCTGAAACTTCAAAAATATCGAAATTGCAGTTGTGCTGCCCCGAGGCAGAACGCGCTCGAATCCAAACAATTTCCCGATAGCAAATAATCGACATTTCCGGTAACTGACAATCGCCAGTTTCGTCGATCGTGGATCACGTGAGCCCTTTTTTTGCCCTTTTTTTTTACTATTCAGAATATCTCGAGCCCTCCAACACGAAACTGTTTTTTATTCCGAAACAAGAACGAATTTCACAAAAATAGAACATCTGTCAATAATTGAAATTCCTTTTTGTCTAAAAAAAGTCATAAAAAATATAAACCGCTTGTTCGACAGATAGCTTTAAGGTAATACTAGAGCAATATCTGACGCCGCCTAAGTGTGAGAGGAATAAAAGAGAGTTACAAACACTTCTCGATCGGATAAAAATCTGAAAAAAATCAAGAAATCTGAAAAAAATCAAGCATATGGAAGATGCTGATAAGATTGTTCGTCCATAATAAAGATCCCAAAATGTTATTCGTTTCCTTTATGTTAAAATTTGCTTAAAACCGTAATTTTCAAGTGTTAGATAAAATTCTGAAAAAATTCGTACGTGTTCAAAGAAATTAACAAATCATTTTCGCAATAAAAAAATTTGGGTGCCGGGTAATTTGTTGCACAATTGTTATGAACATTCTGAAATTATTATTATGCACAAACAATCTTTTCAGCACCTTTTATGAGCTAGAATTTTTTCAGATTTTTTTCTCATCGAGAAGTGTTGGTAATCTTTGTCTTTTTTCTCTCGAACTTTGGCGGCGTCAGTCATTGTGCTAGTACAACCTTAACAATTTCGAAATTGCAGTTGTGCAGCCCCGAGGACGAACGCGCTCGAATTCGAGCAATTTCCAGATAGCGAATAATCGAGGTTTCCGTTAACTGTGACAGTCACGAGTTTCGTCGATCATGGCTCGTGGCAGCTTTTGCCCCGAGGAAGGCGACAACAAATCCCATCGTTTCGACAGAGGAATCGACTTTGTAGCGGGAGCGACTTTCAACCGGTGTTACGGTGTTATTGCGGGTGACCTTTCGTCCGCGTTGAGCGAGGGTCGCGCAACCGACGCCGGGGTTTTGCTCGCCTCCTATTAATCAATTGCACTATAGCAGTCTGTTATTGCTGATAAATAATAAAAGAATAACAATGTGGGATTTTATTGAAGAGCACGCTGTACCGGAGGCCAAGAGACTTAAGTATACACTACATACTCGGCGCACTTCGATCGCTATCCGAGCATAAATTATTCATGAGCATCTGAAGATTTTTCTACGATATTTAATAAGCCCGAGCAGCCGCCACTTTAATTATCGCTCGTTAACGATGAAATGCTTTAAAAAATGCGATGGTGGTAATGACGGAAGCGCACAGAATTGAAATTGGTGACATAACGCAGCGCACCGGGAACTTTATTAATTACAAGATTCTTATTGTACGAAGATATTGTAATCGTCTTGTAGCTTGTGCGAACAATCAATTATTCTCTGCGAGGGCTCGAAAATTATCGACGAATTGTTTTCGTTCAATATTTAAAATATTTGAAATTCTTTTAAAATGTTTTTTGTTGATTTGTTATCGTACGAGGATATTGTAATTATCTTATCGCTTGTACGGACAATTGTCCTTCGTGAAGGCCCAAAAACGTCGACGAATTGTTTTCATTCGGTTTTGAAATATTTCAAATTCTTTCAAAGCTTTGTGTAATTTTTTTATTATGTTTTTTATTGTATGTTTCTGTCTGCTGTTCCTTAACGAACGTTATTGGTTTGCGGATCTTTATTTTATTTCATTATCGAAGTCACTGTTTGCGTTCGGTTTCCGTCTGGCTGGGTCTACAGTATACACAGTGCTCTTGTGGGCTTGGGCGCCCCGGAAACTTATTTAATTACGAGATTCTTATTGTACGAAGATACCGTAATTATCTTATCGCTTGTACCAACAATTATTTTTTGTGAAGGTAAAAAAATTATTGACGAATGATTTGCATGCGATTTTTAAATTTGCTCATATTCTTTCGAAATGTTTAATATAATTTTCTTATTGTAAGACATTCTAATTGTCTTATCGCTTATACGGATAATTATTCTTTGCGAAGGCACAAAAATTATGAACGAATTCAATTATGAATTGGAATTGAAATTGGAATTGTTTTCGTTAAATTTTTTTCAATATTTCACATTCTTTCAAAATGATTTGTGTAATTTTTTTACTGTACGAAGTTATTGTAATTATCTTATCGTTTGTACGGACAATTATTCTTCCTGGAGGCACAAAAATAATCGAGGAATCGTTTTCACTCGATTTTTGAAATATTTTTATTTCTTTCAAAGTATCTTTTTGTGTGTATTACTTTCCTTCATTCCATTACGATCGCCCTTGGTTGCGGATCTTTATTTCATTTTATTTTCGAACTCACTGTTTGTGTTCGGTTTCCGTCTGGCTGTGTCTCTGCAGTGTACACAGCGCTCTTGGGGGCTTGTCTCTACCGAGATAAACATCCACTTTGCCCGCTCGATTTACTCTTTTTATTCACGGACGATCCTCGATCGCTTCTCACATGCGGAATATGACTTGGTACAAATCTGCTTAAACGTTCTGTGTCATTACGTCATTATTTCAATCGTTAACAATTATTGCTTCGTCATAAACGATGCTCTGAGTGAAACACTTTTTTCCTTTCGTCTGCGGTTCCAGAGATATCTGTGATTGAGAAAGGAAGCGGAGATTTGCGACTAATAGCAATACGATCCGAGGACAATGTTTGGATTTCTTGATCATTGAATCAAGTAAAATTTGCTTGCCGGCTGCCAATGAAGTAAAAACGTTGTTTCAATTCTACTCTGAATTCGTACAATTTCACACCGGATTGAAACGATAACACGTTACCTTGACAGTCTTGCTGTCTTTGTTTCAATATCATATGGAATTGTAAGAATTGAAAGTACAATTGAAACAAACATTTTTTTTCTTCGGCAGCGAGCAAGCAAATTTTTTTTTTCAGTGTACGCGTAAACAAAACTCTATAAAAATTTCGGGGTACCCAGTAAACGATGAATTTAATTAATTTCATGTGTTCAATGAAAACATAATTTTTGGGCAATAATTTTTTTGTCATGTTCTTGAGGATAAAATTGAACGGACTAATAAATAGGGTAATTAATGTTTCGACGCGGAAAGCGAATAGCAAGTTTACTGTCGGTTGTAAAGATAGCGAGAATGAATGGAAAAATATCATTGAAAAGAAAAGAAAAAAAGCGGAATTTCCGTTCGAAACCTTGTCAATGCCGTTATCGCACCCGCAGCTCGTCGCTTAGTCCGCGCGATAAACCTAAGTGACAAATTACCATAAAAGCAGAAAAAGGAATAACCGGTGTTTCGCAAAGAAACCTCGCAATCGTGTGTGTTTTGCAATACTCACACGTATCTTCCTTGTGTAACTCCTTTGCGTCCACGTGAATACGAACAGAGATCCTGTTCGCTTTGTAAATCCAAAGATCGCAAAAATCGTCACTTTCTTATCCAAATATATTTTTTTCGATTTTTCTTTGTCGTCGTTGTAATAATCGATAAGTAAAATAAAAAACAAATGCACTCTTTTACTGTAACATAAATTTTGAACTAACGAGTATTTTAATTGTGTATCACAGAATTTTCACGATAGCGAAGTTGATCACTGATGCGGGTTCACTTTGGGTCTACGAAAAAAAAAAAAAAAATTCAATCGATCTCGCGATTTCCCGATCGATCTTTTCGGTGCCAATTAATTTTTTTGCCTCCCAATGTTGTCGTGAAATTAAGATCGTGCAGTCGCGCGCGACTCATCGATGCGATTTGTTGAACCTCCGGGTTGCACCGGTCGAGCGCGGAATTGGTGAATGCGAAGATCAAGATCAAAGTCGGCGGCTTTGGCTCGTACGCGGTTCGCCCGAGCTACATCGCCGTCGCTCGTGCACGAGGGAACCGTCGAATGGTTCACGAGGCAATGATAGGTAGGGTCTTTATAGGCTGGCCGACTCTTTGCCGAGCAGACAGCACCGGCAACAATCCCCACCACCCCGAAACAACCGAGATCTACGTAGTCGGCTGTGACGGTGCAGCTCTTCGCTCCGGCGAAGATCCGTCCTGTGACGTCACTGGATAACGCGCATCGGTATCGCTCGGACCGCTCGATCGGTCTCGCCCGTTCATTGGCCTGTTTCCGAGGCCCGCGTGACGCAACGACGAGAACTGATCAATTTTCAAAGCTTACGATCGATCGGTCGCATCTCGATCATATTTTACTTTAAAAAAACGATTTTTATATTTTTTTAATAACCGGTATTTGACTACTTCTTACTATGATATTTCGACACTTGTCGAGTGTTTCGTCACTCTAAGTTTTTCGGCGATGCATGCACTGAGAAAACGAAATGGTTGCGCTGTAGAAATAAATTAGTATGAAATTTAATGTACTCGTAATTGAAGTTTTTATGCATAAACTGGTATGTTAAATTTTATGGAGAGTTGTGATGAAAAATTAAGGTGCATATATTTAAAACTTCAGAAATACTTTACTTTTGATAGTTTACTTTGATTTTGCTATAAGAGAAGTTTAAATCCAATGATTTCTTTTCATTTCACTATAAATGTCTGTTAGTTTTTCATTACGATGTACATTGATATTTAATATACCAATGTTCTCATAAAATTTACTAATTTTCTTTATTATAAAATGTTTACAGAAGAGGAAAAATGAGGAAAAATTGTAAAGGCGATTCAACCACGATACGTGGGCGTAAGAAAAAGTACAAGCAATGCTGCTTTGAGACCGCAGAGATCTAAAATTGTCCTTCACCACAGCTTTCGATTCCGCGGTGAACGACAATTTTTTTAAATGTACGTCTGCGGTCTCGGAGCGTCATTTATTGCAGTTTTTGTTACCCACGATGGTATTTCACACACTCTGAAATGCGAACTATATCTGTAAACGCGTCGGCGGAAAAATAATACCCAAAACGGAAGCATTTTTATCTGATTTTTCAAAACTATCTGCAACGAACTTTTTCGGTGGAAAAATAATACCCAAAACGGAAAATTTTTTTTCTGATTTTTCAAAACTATCTGCAACGAACTTTTTCGTTGGACAGAGAATACCCGAAGCGGAAGCATTTTTATTTTATTTTCAAAACTATCTGCAACGAACTTTTTCCGTGAAAAGAGAATAACCGAAGCGGAAACATTTTTATTTGATTTTCAAAACTATCTGCAACGAACTTTTTCCGTGAAAAGAGAATACCCGAAGCGGAAGCATTTTTATTTGATTTTCAAAACTATCTGCAACGAACTTTTTCCGTGAAAAGAGAATACCCGAAGCGGAAACATTTTTATTTGATTTTCAAAACTATCTGCAACGAACTTTTTCCGTGGAAAGAGAATACCCGAAGCGAAAGCATATATATTTTCCACCCGTACGGAGTCCTTCCCCTTTTACACACTCCACCTCCCCCCCCCCCCCAGCAGAAGCATTTTTATCTGATTTTTTAAAACTATCTTCACCGAACTTTTTCGCATAGGAAACCGGAAGTGCCAAAGTTCCGTGTCCTGTAATTAGTTACAGTTTTTATTGCCAATAGTAACATTTCGCACAGACTCTCAAGTGCGAACTATATCTGTAAGCACGTCGGTGTAAAGACAATACCCAAAGCAAAAAATGTTCTATCTAGTTTTTCAAAACTATTGGCATCGAATTTTCCGTATAGGATGCAGAAAGTGCCGACGTCCCGTATCCTACACTGATAAAAAAGTACAGTTGAATCAACTAAGATTCAGGCAGGGACCTTCAAATAAATATTTAGTTGGACCAACAAAATAATTGAATGAGCCAAAAATATTTCGGTGAAATCACCCGACAAATTGTTGAACTAACTAATTTTTTAGCAGTGTCAACAAAATGTTTAGTTGAACGTCCCTGCCCGAAACTTAGTTGATTCAACCGTATTTTTTTATCAGTGTGTCTGAAGAGGTTAGAGTTATCCTATCCGAAGAGGAGGACGAGATTGTCGCCAATTCGTTAGCGACAATCTCCTCCACAACGGCGACGATCGCTCGACAGCCTTGATAATTCGTGTTGTATTAATGAGGCGACAAAGTGCAAGGCCGTTCGGTCGTTCCCTCCGGGAACTGGAAGTGCTCGTGAACTTTCCTGGCGAACGGCTCAGAGAGTAAGGACATTTCCTATGACGCATGAAGATGACCACATTCGCCGCAGCCTTCGCTCGACGGGGAAAGCCCTGATAAACTGGTCGTTCCGGCAACGCGCTCCTGTTGTTCTCCACTCGTTTGAGGAAAACGCGAGATGATTAAGATTTCTCGTAAATTCGTTCAGCTCCGTTGCTCTCGGCGTTCAACTGCGCGGCAAAAAAAAATCCAAAACGGCTCCGCGCTCAAGAAGCAGAATTACAAAAATTACCAAAATCCACACATCGGAGGTGAGAGCGGGGCAAAATGGGGCAACGGGGCAAAACGGGGTTTTTGGGCAAAACTAAATTTTCCAATAATTTTTGGATCGGACAAGGTGGCAAAACTGGCCAGAAAAGCCTTATGTATCCGATACGGCGAATTCGGCGTCCAAAAATTATTGGAAAATTACGTTTTGCCCAAAAACCCCGTTTTGCCCCGCTCTACCCTATATTTAATGGCAGGATTTTTTTTCTTTATTCGCAATGACGTGTGCCGACGGTGATTGTTCGTTAATTATCATCGATTCACATACGCATTTGTCGGCCGATCGTTTTGAGAAACGTGATCGTTGGACGTTGTTCGGCGTACGACAGACTGCGACGATAACGCAATAAATGCATGTATATGGCGATAACTTTACTCAGCACGATTATCCATGAGACTCCGTCACGTGTTCGACAACAGCACACCAGCGATGCACGCGCGTCATTCGAAAAATCCTTTTTCCACACACGAATTTTTCTTATGGAACTGAGCGTTGTGTAACTCGCGATTTAAATGAGGGGTGAGTTCGACGTTGAAACGTACGTTCTATGAAAAATGCCCGAGTGTAGACCCAAAAATGCGGAGACTTATCCAGAAATCATTTTTTTGCTCGTATGTACGGCCATGTATTACTTTTTTACCGCGCAATATTGAATTAATTTTTTTATGTATATGTATATAAGATTCGCGGAATAATTAGAAGTGTTATGCCTTTGATTTTAAAACGAATATTTTATGAAAAATGGACGAGTATGGACGCAACAATGCTAACACTTATCCACACCCAGAAAAATAATTTATTTGACGGCCACCGTTTATTTGGTTGAAGTAAAATATTTATTTGATTTAAATAAATATTTATTTTATTCAAGTAACTATTTACTTAATTTAAATAAATAAATATTTAAATCAAATAAACGGTGACCGCCAAATAAATTATTTTTGTGGGTGCAGAAATCAATTTTAGTTTGGATGTGCAGTCATTTGTTACATTTTTAAAACGATAAATGTATTTAATTTTTTTTTATAGAAAGAAATATATAGATTAGTTCCGAGAAATAATCGGCTGGCAATTTCGGGATACCCAGCTGACGATCGTCAGTATCGGTTCAACTGCGTGTCATGCTTTTGCACGCGGAAAATCCACGAGACTGCATTTACAATGCCTCTCGTCCAACATCGATGTCTCCACCGAGGCGCGAGCGAAGCTTGTCATAAATATTTACAGGGAATTACAAAGATTTCTTGCAGTCAGTGGATCGAGTCGATAAATGTTAGAAACACTTCGACAGATGCGAAATGAAAATGTAAGATGAAGTATAAAAAAATTCTGTCCCAGCAGTGGGAATTGCGCGTGTTAATTTCAATTTCGATAAAGTCATACAATGTAAAATGTATAAGGAAACTCTGGAATATTCACTGTTCGAAGATAAAGCGTTATAATCGAGTGTATATTTTCTTCGCCTTTTAAAATTGTCCGACTTTTCAGAGTTTTTGTTTTAGTCCGTGTACGATACTTACGATTTGTAAGTTCAACAAGAGACACGCATGTTGCCCGCCCAACAAAAAAATTGCACTGGAGCTTCTGGGCAGTGATTAAACGTCGGCCGCTTGTGCTTCACGAGGTGATAACGATTTCGTGACCACTACAATGATAATATGTGACGACGTTTAAAGCCATTCACTATCACGAAGTATGTAGTTTTTGCTAACACAGAAGCCTGCACAGAAAAGCCGCCCTCTCGGGTGCAAAATATGCGCACGGACATGTCAGGCTCATCAACAAATAAATAGCGCGATAAAGGAAACGTCGCTTTTTCGCACGAAAACAACCCACAATCTGTGGTTTCCGTTTCGGTTCGCGCTCTGTTTTTTATTTTAACATTTTGCTTGTTCTTTATAAAAGTACAGAACAAAACAACAAACTTTTTCAATGTTTTTACGCTAAACTTTAATCATTAAGGGGCTGCGGAACTTTCCCGTTCAGAAATCAACGATTACTTAAAAATCTGAAAAAAT
>JAPYZC010001576.1:0-18307 GCA_030522665.1 Ichneumoninae sp. A BG-2022a | reverse complement strand
TTCTAAAAATTCTAAAAATTCTAAAAATTCTAAAAATTCTAAAAATTCTAAAAATTCTAAAAATTCTAAAAATTCTAAAAATTCTAAAAATTCTAAAAAACGGCGACTATATAAGTCCAAATTACATAATAGTAACTTAAATTTTTGTTCTAACACCAACAAAGAATCCCTTACATACATAAAACACTAACGGGAACTCCCAACAGAGGTAGATTAGTATCCCAAGCGCGCGGCGTTAGGGTCCTGTACGACAGTCTACGAGCAACTGGGACTACTACCGGCCTCCGCACATCGTCACATCATGAAACTAAGTTATCGTGGAGGTCCCGAGTCAATAATGCCAATTTCTACTTTAGGAGCGCAGTTTGAATATCATCTGGGGTACTTTTGTACCCCATATGTGAGTTCTATTATTAAATATCATATTGCGGAAAGTTGGATCAGAATAAGAAAGTGTAAGAGGAGAAAGACAGGGTTGTAAGGCGGCAGACACCAATTATGCAGAAAGACAGAGGGGGTGTTGAAACATGTATCTGAGATAGGAAAGGAAGCGCGGAAATATGGCGAGGATTGGTGATCTTGACAAATGATCTTGATAAATGGAAAGAGAGTAAGAGAGGTATAATTGAATATACAGCTGATCAAGCGCTAAGTAAATCGATAACATATGTCTGTACAAATGCGCAGGAACTTGAGAGACTGGCGTGAAAATGAAACAGCGAGACAATACGGAATTGACACATAATACGATACATTTTTTAAAAAATTTGCTTGCAGGATTTGCCTGTAAAAGAAAAAATTTGCCTGCCAATGAAAAAAATTCTTATTTCAATGCCACTTTCAATTCTTACAATTCCATATGATATTGAAACAACAACGCCAAGACTGCCGAAGTGACGTATTATCGTTTCAATCCCGTATGCAATTGTAAGAATTTAAAGTACAATTGAAATAATAATGTTTTTCTTTGACAGCCCGCTAGCGAATTGTCCTTGAGTCATTGATATTTTTTTTTTCAGTGTACACCCAGAAAAAGATTTATTAAAATCAAATAAATTTCGATCTTCAAATGACGTTTACTAAGATAAAAGAAATGTTTACTTGCTTTAACAAAATCTTTATTAGATTCAAATAACAGCTATTCTTTAGTGTAAGTAAAAAATGTATTCACAGATTTGTACTTTAATATAAATGTTTATTGGCGCCAACGAAATCATATATTTGACGTCAAGACAAATGCGACTATTATTCGGTAGCGCGTATAACAGATTCAACGCGCCAATCATTAGAAAAAACATCTCTCGCTGATAGTACAAGACTATATTTATTCCTTACGGGGAACCGCTACATTGTAATAGCAACGCGTCGGTTCGTTTTTATAAAACTTTCTTTACTTCAAGGTGTGTACCTCGAATTGTGATTGTGGAATGAGTCCTCGAAGAACCAACTTCCAGATTGGTTATGTCACGAGTACAATTAATGTGCGACGTGATTAGGGAAATTGTACATCGATAACGGATCTGTGTGTTCATTTAATAGTAAAACCTTGCTTGTTGACGCTTCGTTAATAGTAAAAATGACGCTTCAGTTTTTGGATGTGGATTTTAATTCTCGCATGGCAACAGACAAAGCTGCTGGAGATGAGAAATTACTGTGGGACTATCAAACGACAAACGCTCCATTGACAAAATAGTTAACAGAAATCCTATTTTCATATTCTGTTATTATATCCGTTGTGATATAATTAAACTTACTGTGTTGCTATTATCACCTTACTTATTGTTCGCTTGATGAGAGGCTACCAAACCTATTGTTGATGTACAACCCAATTCACTACAAATAGCCCCATTCATTCATGCACTTTGCCCCATAGTATGCCTGCGGGTCCGACTAATGAAGTGACGGTAGACAAGCATCCACGTAACCCGTAATAGAATCTCACACTTCAGCGGAGACAAATAAAATGTTACGCTCCCTACGTGACAAATTGGTGGATTACCCAGGGAAATATAGCTTTGCAGAAATTAACCAACCGAATGTGTTACGTTCTCTCTTCGTTTTGTTTTACCGTCATTTGTGTTGTATTCATTATGTATTCATTATGAGAATAAACTTGTTATTTCTAAATCGAGAATGCCAAAACAAAATTCGTAAGGTGATGGGTACCAATGCTCGGGCACGTCCCAGTCGTCGGACACTCCTATGCAGATTTGATTTATTCCGATTTTAAGTATTATAAATCTAATTTGACGTTTGTAATCGCATCTCCAAACATTATTTTATGCACTGAAAAAATGTTAAACAAGGTCTAACTATAATTATTTTCTGTTGTGGCATTTTGTTAAAAGACAGACGATATAGTGTCCAGCAATTGGTACAACACACGCGACCCAATAATCGGACAGTTCGAAGAAGTTAGGTTAGCCAGCTTTCTACGTAGCTTTTCTTCAGTATTGTTTCGCGTAAATATAATTGTTTTCATTAATTTAATTAATAAAGGGCAAAGAAATTCTTTTAGTTAATATGAACGAGTTGAATTCGTACATCTAATATTGTCCGTATATAGGGACGTACCGAAAAACTGCGTCCGGAGACTTATGCATTTGGACTCTCTTGTTATTTTCTCTCGTAACCCATGTAGGGTGATCGGATGGAGCCAATGGTTAGGCGAAGCTTGGTACCAATGTTGCCAACATTGGCATGCGGGTTTGGCCCAATCATCGAGGGAGCCTTGGATGATAACTATTTGCCAATATTGGCACCCGACATTGGCCCCAAGGTCGATCAAGAGGATCGGCCGATAATTGGTTGTCAATGTCGGCCCTCTATAGGTTACTATATAGGGCGAGAGTGATTTTAAAGGAATACTTTTTTATATTGTAAAAGTTGGAATATTCCTTTTTTATGCTTAGCATGCCTGCAAGGGATTATATTTTATATATTTAATCCTGCGAGAATTTTCATAACAATCATACTCAGTCAATGTATTGGCAATACATATTGTATATTGGTGTCAATGCATTTATTGAGTCCAGAGTAAGGAATCCAAAAATAATACGCATACTTTGCGAAAGTTGAAAAAGGTGTCATTTCGCATGCTCTTATATTGACGCTCGGGTACACTTTCGCTTGCGAGAAACAACTTGGGTTAACGCCATCTAACGGCGAAAGTCGATGATTGCTGGTCCAATGTAGGCGTCACATCGGCAAACCAATGATTGGCGACTCAATATTCGGTCGAACATCGGCCTGAAATCGGTACACCAATGACTCATGAGATCATGCAGCAACAGACCAACGATTGATGAAGCGGTATTCGGCTGAACATTGCCCAAAATCGAGAAGTCAATATTTGGTGAGTTCATACTCGACCGAACACTGGCCCCAAATCGACAAACCCACAATTGGCAAGTCAATACTTGACTAAGCATTGGCCGCTAATTGTCAAACCCATGGTGAACAAATACTCGGCCGAACATTGGCCTCAAATCGAATAACCAACAATTGGCGAGTCGAACACCGCCGAGCATTGGCCATAAATTATTAAACCAACCATTGGCGAGCCAATATTTGGCCGAACATTGGCCGAGCGTTTAGGAATCGACAATCACCACGCCAACACTAGCCCGACCATCGACCGCATTTGTTCCATCAGCAAAACCTACATGGGACGGTAAAGGGCCGAGTTTCTGACATTGACCCAGTTTGTGACAGAGATACCTCTAGCGTAGTCGTCTCCCCCACCATTTGATATGCAGCCAATGGGTAGCTCGCGTTCAGGGGGTCACAAACTGCGACTCTTGGTCCTCCTTGTTTATCCTTCTGATTTTACACGCTTAAAGTGAGAGAGCTGCGTAGAAGTGTTATAAACTGGGCCTTTTACCCTAAAGAAAAAAATATTGATCTTTTTGTGATTAATGCATGTGTTTTGGAAACTAGAAACTATCAGCTTGACATTCGTTTCAGTTATTTTCACAAAAAATTTGTTCTTGACCAATCAATAACCGCTGGAATCCGGGAGTGCTTTTAACCGTCCGAGCATTGGTACCTTTACCTTACACAAAATGTATTTCTACCAGCACGGGCTAAATTTATTTCATAAGTAATTATCATTAGCGTGAGACGAATCATGATTAAAAAAAAAGTTGAAACCCGATTAATCGCTAGGGGAACGCAAATGTGGTGGTAATTCGACTCATTCGTCAACTGCCTTTACCTTCACTTAGAAACTTTTTCCCACATGTCTCCGAAGTTTCGTGTTTTCTTCTTGTTTTTTTTTTTTTTTTTTTCTTTACCGCAACTTTCATCATGAGAAAAATTGAGTCAGCGGCAATTATCCGTGCTCCAGTGAAGTATACCTTATCGCGAGTACAAAACTCGATCGAGTTTCGCAGGATGCGAAACATATACTGTAGGGTATATAGTTATAGGCAACAACGGCTCGAGGACATTCACTGCTGCGGTGGACGAGTTGCCATACAAGCTGCTGCTGGTACCTGTGGACTAATACAGTCGCTCGACTTAACTCGGATCGCTGTTATATGGTCAGCATCAGCAGCGTTAACGGTAGAGGGGCGCACGCAGCGGCAGTGTCATGCGATCGCGCCCACTTACAAACCAGTTCTCACTTCCAATCTTAATTTCTTATTTATTTAAACGTAGCATATAGCCGGTGCACATTGCGAGCTGGCCGCTGCCAGGTCGCTATTGCAACGAAAAATCGTTTCGCTATACTAATCGCGAACGCATTAAACCCTTATCCGCAGGTTTGATTAGCCCGCGAGATTCCGCGATCCAATAGGAAGAGTGGCAAAAAACTCGGTGGATGGGTGCAATTATTTTTTTAAACGCTATATCTCGATGGGTAAAGCGCGAAATGAAATTGCTTTCGATAGGTTCGGATTGCAAGGAGCTCTTTTCGAAGGTTAAGTTTAAACGATTGATATGGACTTTACACGACCAGACGCAAAATAAACACTTCGCTTTCTTAATGTTTTCCCGGAATAATGCATGCCGATGAACCGACCAGTGTTTTCTGTTCGTAGTTTCGACCGACACGTCGATAAGAAAGTACTTAGAAAAGGCATGCATCACTTCCTCATAAGTTCATTGACTTTGATTATGAGGAAAAAGATAGCCACGTGGAAGGTAAAAGAAAAATAGACATTGGTATGTCTCACTGACTCACTCGAATGTTGGATAAACAATTACTGGAATTCCTTTTGTTTCATGGATTGCCTAAGAGAGTTCATAATTATAAGATTTCCATTTTATAGTAAACTTACAGTTTTACTCCAGTCCAGTTTTTGACCAGGTCACCCTCAGTATAACTGGCTTCCCCACCATTTTTTAGCATCCAATACGTGCCACGTGTTCTGAGGTGACGGAATCTGGTACACTAGATTCTTTTTGTTTACTCCTATGATTTTCTACGGTTCGAGTCGCAGGGTTACACGACAGTGTCAATTACCGGGTCGTTTGCCTTATACAGTAACATGTGTAAACACTGTAATCTCGATATTATTTAATAAATATGTCACGGAATTAATTTCATATTTGTTTTCAGGTATGTAGCTGAACCGCATACTGTAGCAGATATCGTAGCTCCGAATCAAGCTTTCCGCACGAACCCGGTATGTATTCGCTCAACGAATATAATAAATAAGTTAATGAAGACTTTTTACTGTGTCTACCGGTTTATCGTCGAGAATTAATCTTGTCATGGTACACATCGAAACGATAATAACGTGAACACGCTGAATCGCATTAGATAACTACGAAAATGAAGTGCTTTGATGTGTGTCAAAGTTTATCCGTAGGCGTTTCGTGACCGGTTTGTAGGTAAATGCAAATCGGAACAAACTGTGCAATCAATGTCCGACAATTCGCCAAAATATCCAAATTATTTTTGAAATATATATTTTGAATGATTATCACAGTTATCACTTATCGTTGGTCAATCGGGCGGAAAGAGATTGATAATAGCGTTCCCGCGATTCTCAGCACCTGGATAGCTGCGAATGCTAAGGTAAACCCATATGATATCCAATAGTTTCATAGACCACCGGAGCCTCTGTATATCTCTTTCGTTGATCTTTCGTTCGCGGTTTGCTTCTGTATGAGAACATGCCGAATGAGTGAACGGATCGTGAAACCCGAACGGGTCGAGAGTTGAGAGCAGCTGAGAGCGGGAGTTCACACGTGGTCGTATAGGAAGCTTCGTCCCGCGATCGCAATCGGGAACTCCCGAGAGTGTGGGAGATTGCGCGACTTATCGTGTGGAACCATTGAAACTGGCACGGTGTTGTGTCGCTGTAGCTCCGTCGTTGGAACGCGGAAGGGGTATATGCGCAGCTCGCGGTTATACCGTATTGGAACCGGAAGTAAACAGTGCAACGAGGCGGACAACTTTATGCAACCGATGCTGGCACGCGAGCGTTCACGATTTGTTATCATGCGTGCGATAATCATGTTTAACAATCGACATCCTTACGAGAATTCCGGACTGGACGGTCGAGGCGTCGTAAAAAAAAAAATAAAAGATTTTTTTTTAATAATAAAAGTACCGTTAACGCAACAAAACGGCTTCTCGGTATCGGTTACTCACTGCGAAGTGGATTTAGTCGAGCGGTGCAGTTACAACGACAAAAATGGTAGGCAAATAGTACGCTGCACACATAAGCAGGTCTGATTCGTAGAATTCCCGAGCAGAAACGGTAACAGACTGATTTCCACAGCATCACTCGAGGAAGCGACGTAAGCTTCCTGATATGACGTTCCTATAATTGTAATGATACGATGTCCCGTTCTGATGCGATGTCGGTTGTTAAATTTCTCAAGTGAGAGCTTTTCTTGACATTCATGTTCGAGTCTATGTTCGCGAAATGTGTCCTCTGTTCATACCCTTATAACTTTTGCAAACCCTCAAGGAGACTGGAGTTTTGTCCATTTACTGTAAAATCCTACGAGTTGTGTGACAAAAGGAAAATTTTGTCTCCGGAGACACATGGATGACTTACACAAATTTCTAACTTCAAAATATTTTATTTCGCTCGATGTGAAAATTGTGGTTTTTACGCACGCCTCGACTGTGAAAACCCCAGTTTTCACACCTTGTGAAATCAAATTTTGTTCGATATTCGTGCGAAAAAAGTTTTCTGAACTCGTATGTGAACACTCGTCTTTGGCTCCTGCTGCAAACTCACACTCGTCAAAAAGAAGTATTGTCATCACTCGGTGCGGTAATGGCCACTTTTCCGCCCGCTTCGCGTGCGTAAAACCGCAATTTTCGTACCCTGTGATGAAAAATTTCGTACATCCCTCGTGCGAAACACTTTTTCTAACTCGTTTGATTACAGCACTCGCCTTCGGCTCGTGCTGCAAACTCACACTCGTTAGAGAAATGTTTTTCGCCCTCGTGGAGTAATGTACTATTTCGTACTCATATCGAAAAGTACCATTTTATCATCGATATATAAAATCCGTAATTATGGCTGGAAAAAAAATTGCGAATTCCCGGATTTCGATGAAAAACGGCTCGCTCGTAGTTTCCTCAAATGATACCTCCAGGGGTTCGCGGGTGGAATTGGATGCGAGAAGTGGCAAAGTGGAAATAAACCCTGAGACCACGTGCAATCAAACTGTGTCGGCTACACACGTGCAGGTACGCAGGGTATGTGCCGACAACTGATAAAACACGAACGCGGGGGTGTGCAATACTCGCGGGAGAGTTTCGACTCAGGGGCTGCCATTGGCGAGTTGGTTTCTGGCTCTGTCGTGGTGAACGGGACCGCTTCTTTGTACAGGTCGCCATGGTTACCTGGATGATCGGGCAAGAAGAGGGAGAGAGAGTACCGAGCTTCCACCACGAGCGTACGGGGGTTGAAGCGGCTTTAAGGAAACGTCCTGAGAGCGTGGGCGAAGCAGCGGCGACGGAAGCCCCTTGTAAAAAGTACGTTCCCGAACGACCCACTGCTCTTGATGGACTCGCTGGAACCCAGAGCGAGAAAATGACATAGAAGAAAAAAGAAGAGAAAGAATATTGAAGGAAAACCGGGTTGGGGAGGGGTCGTAAATTCCTGACTGGCTCTGAACGGAATGGTTTTCATAAAGGGGCCGATCATGAGCGGGCGGAGTAGCAAACACCCTCGCGAAAAGGTCAAGGTATTCTCATTACGTTTTCCAAAGATTTTTCACCGATCCTCGCATTACGTAGTGTTCATGGTAGAGTTCGAAAACTTTCCCATATTTTGCTTCCTCACAAATATATTATATTGTTATGGCCGAACAAATAAATAACACCAATGTTAAGAAATTAAAAAGGGCGGTGTTTAATAAGCTAGCAAGTTTTCGTGGCATGTCCGGTTAGTTCGAGGTCTTAATCTTATTATTATTATTATATTGGTTGGGGCTGGCTCTGGAAATCAGGTCTTAATCTTGACTGTCAAACTACGATCGTACTGAAGTCTCGTATCGTCCGTTCAACTGTCAGATCAATGCGAGCGGATCCATTTCCATTCCCTTGTGCTCGCATCAATCGATAAGTGAGTTATTAAAAGAACCGATTCCGTTACAATATATTAGTCAGGAGTTAGACGTGAGAAGCACATATACTGGCCTGGTATTAACTGACTGGATAACAGCAATAGCAAAGGTACGATGTGGTAGCGAAGAAACACGAAACAAATACTGGCTAGATGGAGACAAGATAGGTTGTAAACTATGCGAATTCGGTATAGATACACTGGAACACGCGGCAAAGGAATGCGAGGAAATGTGGAGGTGGACGAAAGAAGTTAACGAAATAACCGACGAAAAAAGGAGATTATATGAATGGATAAAAGAATGGATAGAGAGGAAGAGAGAAATAAATGAGGGAAGGGGGCGGCGGGGGGTTTAGAAAAGCGGCAATAGGGTAGATTGTTAAGAGGATTGTAGAACGCGAAATATATGTATTAATAGATTAAGAGATACAATTGTAACGGAAGTCATGCAATGCCTTAAGGCGAGCATTAATAAACATCTAATTAACTAACTACTGCCTGGTATTAAAACACTATATAAAAAATAGATTATTTATTTTCGTTGTGAATAGAAGAGAGGTCAGAAGAAATGCGTTGAATAGAGTATCTATACCAAGAAGAATGCGAGAGATTGGAAGAAAGTGTCGTGATTATATAGCGCCGAGAATTTTGAATGTATTGCGGTCGGAAATTAGAGCACTGGTACACACAGGTGCAATAAGCAGCCTAAAAACAGCAATTGAATGGATACGAGGAGCTACGGAAGAAAGTAATGCGAAATTTCTTTCGTGAAATATTGTGAATACATTCGGAGAAATGAATGTATGGAATGGCTCAAAGCGTAGACTGAATTGATATATGGATCGATATTTATGTAGAAAGTATATGTATGGAGTATCACTCCATCAACCCTGCGATATTTGTACCTGAAGATCTAAGATATGTAAAAAAAAAACACACAGGTGATATCCGCGTACAAGCTTAATAGCTTCTGCGGACAAAAATTCAATGTAGGTAAAATATTTTGTACTTAATCAATGAATAATAATAAATAAATGAAATTAAATGAAGAAAACGATATTCTCGTTGGGGGCAAAAATAAATAAAAATGTAAGCAATGCAAACTACATTCGCACCTTTTCCGCAGTACATTCGAAAAAGTGTCGAGCGTGGCTGTGTAAAAGGGGATGGCGACCCCACTCACATCGAGACCCACGTCGCTATGGCAGAGTTCATACACGTCTACAACGTCGCGTTGGCGTACTACTAGTTACAGGGCACGGAAGACAATGCGTAATGTATACAGAGATACGCAGAAGGCGAGAGATGCTGCGTGGGAAGAGCTAAGCTACCCCCGTTGCCGGGCAACCAAATGACCCAGATTCATCCAGCATCGGAGATCGCGTTTGTGTTCAACCAACCGAGACTTTTCTCTCCTCGCTCTTTTCGTTTCATCTCCGTTCGCGGTTCCCCTCATTCTCCGCGACTTCCGTTTCAGCCTCTCATCCTTTCACTCTTCATTTCACTGTTACTTTTTTCTTTCCTCGCCGTTATTCTGGGAGAAAAGTTGTTCGATCGGAATGAACAGCAAATAAGGATCCGGGAATTGCGTGGGCTGGCTCGTAGAGTATACGGAGAAAAATTTGTTCCACCAGGGTACTGCCAGAATCAACGCTCGACCCAGACGACATTCTCGTTTCCATCAATTGGTCGGAACTGCGCCGCTGCATTCGACCAATACGGCCGATCGTGGTTCGATTTCATTGAAGTTGTATTGTCGCGAATGAACTTTCGTACGGAACGTACGGCACTGTAATATAATTATACGAGCCGGTTATTGCGGCGCTAGTCGTCCTCGCACCGGTTCCCGAGACACTCCGAATATGGAACAGGTTTGATAACAAATCTCAGGTTTCACGGGATTGCACCACATATAGATGCTAAAAAATAAGTCGGAATACGGGATTTTTTTTTGCCCCTAGGCTTTTATATATTTTGTTTGTTACCTCTTCACATACTTTTAGTACGTGTGTTTCGAATCGGACATCATTTTTTTAAGACATGTTAACATTTACAGATACCGAGCTCGAATGAGGCGTAAAATTTTCATAGACGATTGGGCTGTAAGGAAATGAAAAAAAAAAGTTTCAAAAAAATCTCGGAGTGATGTAACACCTTCAAGTTTCAAAAACTTTTGAAGCTTTATTCGGCGGAATTATAGATCGATACCTTTTTCTCGCAACATTTTCCAAAATTATAACCTACTTCCCAGTTGTTCCGAAGGATCTATCGTCGCGGCATTGTTGATTGTTCGTCGAGACCTTCAGAACGATCGGTCGCTCGTGTGCGAAATTCTTTTTTAGAGCCATTTCTCTCTCGTAATTCGAGTACATATACGGAGGACGAGAACAGAGTATTTTTAGTATAGAATAGAAAGACCGAGTCTCCACCGGCGTCGGAGTAACGAAACTAGGGAAGAGGTTGCGACCTCAACTCGAGCTTGTTGAGTCATTGTGTCTACCTCGCTCTCGTACACGCCACGAGCCGGGTATAGGGACACTTAATTGTCGTATATGCACAGCCAGACCGAGCAGCGTCCTCTCGCAAGGTTTGACATCGTCTTGCCATTTACGTACGTCTGTCGTTCCAATTGTGCAATTAACTCTAATTCGAAGAAATCGCGGGCGCTCACGCTTTACGACGCTATGATTATGGCTCGTAAAGAGTCGACGGTCTAGCTAGAGGCTGGGACAACTCCCTCGATGATGTTGCCGCTGATGAAATGCGCAAGCTTCTTTATAACAAGTACGGAAGGCCCTCGTTATAACATTGGCCGTACGCTTTTTCTCATGGCACTTGTGGTTGCAATAATTATCGTACCGCATCTCTCGGATAAAACACATCATCGACAAAATTTACGACAACCAGGTTGTTCCAAACGCGGTTGAGTGGAAACGGACGGGAGTTCTTGCACTTTGGATAAAAACGGTAGTAGTACGGCTGAAGGACTTCGGTCGATGGCCGGTTGACAATACTTGAATGCAAGTTGAATAGATATTAGAAATATATTAATGTATAAATGTGAAAAAAAAAATGGTACCGATCATCAACACATCATATGTATTGATAATAAATACACACTTACTACTCCTACTACGGTAGTAGTACGAAGAATGTTTTACTTTCATTCAGTTCACTTAGATTATTGTAAGTCCCTCCCGGGACTTGAATCGGTGCCTAAAACGGCTCTTGGGAAGACTTTGACTCTGAGAAACTTAGAATTATCGGCACCCTGCTCTCAGGGAGACTTTGAACCAAGCGGAATTTGTAGAATATACGGTACGTTCTCGTCGAATAAATAACGCGCGTATTTTTATTTATTTATTTTTGAGCGTCTGTGATTAAGGTAGCTATGTCGGTACGTCGGAGTCATAGACATCAACGTCTATATGACGTAAAAAATTAATTATATGTGGTGCTTTGTCTACATCAATAATATTAGAAAAAATAATAGAGTACCTATGAAGATTTTCGAAATTAGATTGTACCGATTATTTGTTTAGTGTGGATTTTACTTAATTTTTACGACAATTATTTGATTCGCGAATCCGCACTACTTTATATTATTTCTCTATCTTTGATCTACGTATGTTAATTCTCGATTAGAAGACCAATTTCGCCAGCTTTCTCGTAAGCGCAGTGTAAAAAGACCGATTTTCAAGATCTTATTATTCATTCAAATGGTCGGTAAAAGCCTTCGAGATTTTGTACAAGTGAAATACAATAGTGGAATTACAACATGTTAAAAGTTTACGCACACGACTTTGGATTATGTTCGCAACATAACTACCTTAAATACAATCGCAGCTAAATATCTCGAGTACAAACTGTCAAACGTCTGTTGTCATCTGGTCAATCGATAATCTGCGCGTTTGTCATTTTTCATACCGAGCTATTCCGGTCATCTATGCAATGTCGTGTGTCTCGGTCCATCCTCATCTCTATACTCGTTGCAATATATAGCATAATTAACGGCTCGGTCAACTCTCGGGGAGTCTCTGGCCGGTTGAGGAGGGATTTAAAATATTCAAACACTAGAATGGAGAGAGGCTTTTAAAGGGACTTAGAATAGTTAGAGGGACTTAGAACTCGGGAGACTTGGAACAACGCAGCTTAACGTAGGAATTCGCTTCGGAACGAAAAACGGTCAGTGTCGTTAAGAAAAATTTATTGCAGTTTTTATTGTCGAACGAAGTATTTCACATGCTCCGAGGCACCGCGGACTCGTTCGAATTAATGCGTACTGTGCTGTGTAGTATAGGCACTTTTGCTCTCGAGCATTCGACACTCGTATCACAACACCAGGGTGCACCGGTGCACTACATAGTCGGCTATACACGGTTGTTGTATTGTAAATAGCCAGTTGCTGGACAAAGACGACAGAATCGAAGTGGAGGGAGTACCGGTACAGTTACCAGTACCAGTATCGTATGTGCTATTAGTACAGTGAAATGCATGCACGCGCCAGTGTAAAGCTGCACGCTGACAACCGATGAATTATATGTTCCGTTATTATAGCTAAGGCAAACGGATATTTTTCTTTTTTTTTCCATATTTTCTTGCCTATCGTATTCCCTCGCATTCTACATTTCTAACAATGTGCGCACGGGTAGTTCCCCCCGTTCGGCTTTCAACGCGTTTGCGATTCTCGTTATTTGCAAATTACGTGACACAATTTCAAAATCTCTCTCGCCGTCGGGAAAATCGTAAATGTTGTTCGGCGAGGGGGTCGCCGGAGGATGAAGATAGACGAACGAGTGGGTGCAGCCCGACGACACAAGTTTTAGCGCGGAATTTCCGCGCGTATCCGCGACCAAACAGCCGAGTCACTACTATATCGCGGAATATGCGCTCATTTATTATCCGCGCGTACGCGAAATGACGAGAGAGCGGCCGTACGTATTACGACTTTAAAAAATACATGATGCACTTAAAGTTTTATGGTTCGCGACGCAACATGGATGGCAGACGATAACTCCTGATTATTTTCTCGTCACGTTCGAGTACGATGCTGCAATAATTTACTTTGTTACTTTGAAAACATAAATCAAAGAAGAACCAAACAATTCTACGTAGATATATATAGGGTAAAAGTGGTGAATATGGCCCACCCCGATTAACACGTAAATCAATGATATATGGACCGGGCCATATTCCCCACTTTTACCAGTATATATTTTTCTTATTGATACCGAATAGATGAATAGTTCCATCGTGACCGGAAACACTATGTTAGTTTGATGATTCTTTAATTAATTAAAAAAAAAAAACATTATTTCAATCGCACCGAGTTTCCAATAGTTTTCATTCGTTTAAGAATTTGTATGGAAGTAAAAAAGGAAAAAATCCCGCTGTTTCAGTCGGGCCAATGAATTCCGTCCTTGAATAGTGCAAATGACAACTTACGACTTGCTTCTGCATATTTTTTTCTTCTTCAATTCAAGCGTATCTTTCACTATCTGCAAGCGAAATCTTGCTTTCCGTTCAGCCACAATCTTCAACAGCCCACTCTCCCGCCGCGAGTCTTTATTAAAAGGATAAATTACGACACGCACCAGTTGCTCTTGACATTAGGTGCGTCCCGTTGGAACATCTGGAATCCGAAGCTATGCACTATTCCACACTTCTACGCTATTCCAATGTATAGTATAACCTTACGGTAATTTACGACATATCTTACCGTTGACACTTCGATGCCTCCTCGATAATTCATTCCAAAATAATTCCCGGATAACGTTCTCGATGCACCTCGGGAATGTAAATAACCGTTCGATTAATTGCGCCGACACCAAGTTCTAACAGTAAAACCCAAGTTGTCGCATGTGATTACAAGCGTGCGCGTGCGCGACAACGCGTCATCTGCCCGTCACGGACCGCATCGATATCGCGCGATAATACAAACGTCATCATTCCCCACGAGTCGGTCTTGTAAAGATTCTTCGTCAAATTTGTACCGTTAACTTTTTTTATGAAAATACTCGCGATTGCCTCCACGGCGTCATTACCGGCGAGAAGGATAGCGCCGGGGTGGATTACATTAGGATTCGACCTTGTTTACGCGTGGAAAATTGCTTCCTCGACATCGAGTGCGGAGATGCATTTTCCGCGGTTGCGTAACGAATGGGTGTCGGTCATAAAACTTGTAACGAGTCTGTAAAGTCTCATCGCGGTGGGGAGTCGGTTCGGCGAGGGGGTGTCCGTTTCTGCCAATCATGTTTCGCATTAGATGAGAATATAGACAAAGGTCACCCGGGGGGTTGCTCGATCGGTGGCAATACCTGACCTGACTTTCCGATACTCTATTATACGCTTTTCCACCTAGTCGTGCGCGCCCCGTGGCTCGTCGCAGGTGACAGCGCCCGGTAAATCCCACGAGATGGTACACTAGATTATTTAATGCAGCGTTCTTATCGACCCCCGACGAGGACAGCGACGCAAGGCCACTCACTTGAGGCCTTTGTCGAGGAAGACGGGACGTACAGGTATGCCTTTTTTTAACGATTAACCAATAACACGGGAATCCGATGGAGAAGTTACACGATATTGCGAAATCTTAAGTTTTCCATTCCTACGTATGCATTGATCTTGATCGTGCGTTTGGGCGCATCAGGTTCAGCTTGATTCGATCATCATCGGCACACGTGCGGAACAGCGTGGCTTCGTATTTCGATGGGAAAACATCTTGAGTGGAACTATCTAGTGAAAAGTGTGGCCTAGTGGGCGAGCCACTCAGGGCCAGTATTGGCACAGCGTCGGCCAACGCTCGCCCAACTTCGGCCAGCATCTTTCCTCTATGCCATTTAGGGTCGTCAAGAAGATTTGCGATCAAAATCTCTCCAGGGAAAATTCTGAACCCGAAGACTGGGAGATTTTATTGGGGACTAGACCTAAGAGAGAACGATCAGGGCCTGGGATGGCTCCTGAGGGACTTTGATTCGGAAGATTTAATCGACGATACATGGACCGGGCCATATTCCCCACATTCACCCTAATCAGCTGCTGGGGGCGATGCTTTATGGGAGACTCACGCCAAGGGCGGTCTTGGGATAATCAGGCCGTGGGGAGGTGTTGTTCTCCGGGAAACTCGGAACAATTAGAACCTGGAAGTTGATTCTTGGGGGACTAATCAGAGAATTAAATACCACTTAACAACACATATCGCCCACATATAGATAGACAGGTTCTTAATGACTGAACACCATTTCAGCGTATTCTAACCTACGCTCCACAGTAATGTTAATTTTCCACACAGTTGATACACACGACCGAGATCGATCATAACAGTACACATGACAGACGATGACGCACAAGTAATAGCCGTTTAATGCGAACAACCGGAGCACGCAAGAATCATTAGGAAAATAATCAGGTAATCAATAATAAAAAAGACATTCAAAGTCGTTTGTTTAAAAAAGACAATAATTGATAGTGAATATAACGCGATCGGAAAAAAATATTAGATGAACCATAAGGTGTAACTTGAGTACTATACGTTAGAAACATATGGATATGTATCCATTAATAATGTAACTACAGATACAAAACCTTCACCCTTCTGAACAACCTTCTGAACCCCGACCAGGGTCGAATCGTAAAAAATTGAGTCCCTTCAATGAAAACCAAAAGAAGAGAACCCCTTAATTAGACCATTTCACATTCGCATCATATCGAAGAATAGTGCACACCCCAATCTCATCGATCACCGGCTGAACAACTATACTGATCAGAGAAAAATCGTGCGGGGAGAGGCCCCGCACGTCCATCCAATACCCATCCGAGCCCAAAACTACTGAAGTTTTTCTGACATACATTTTTAATGAATACACGCAGTTGTACTCGCTACTTTGTTGACCCTTATTCAGCTGAGCCGATAATGGCTTTATACGTATACACAACTCGGCCCGTAACAATCGGACCTCTATTGGAGTGAACGGTAACTATTAACCGCACCGGATGTGATAGCAAACTGTATAAAACCATTATGGTTTTTTTTCCCTTTGCTTGCGGGTGCGTAAATAAGGTACTCGAGAGATGTCGGAATTACAAAGAAACTACATGTTGTGTGTACTTGGCAGTTCCCACTACTATCGCGGCGTCGTGATTAGATAAACGTTTAAAACTTTCACATACTATAGGTACAACAATACATGAATAGGTACAACAATACATGAATAGGTACAACAATACAAAAGCGCGATGCGTGCGAAACACGATTATATGTTATCGACCGTTTCGACGAATTAATGATGGTCGATCACCGAGAAATTAATATCACGCGAAGCTCGAGTGTTTTAGTTGTAAATGTCACGAATTCAGCGATCGGATTCTGCTTTAAACGAGACAACCATGTATTCATTCGTCTCACAAAAAACAGTATCACAATGTGCACGGAGAAAAAGAAATACTAATAAATCATCCAATGTCCATTACAATGTACCGGAATTCCATTACATTGTACTGGAATTCCCATTAATGGTGCGCCCCGTGAAGAAAACAGAGGGATTTTTACTGTTACAATTTACAAATGAAAATTACTGGAATTACACCGCAATTTTTAAGAGCGACTACATGAAACATACATGTGCGATTACATTTTTTACAGGACCATTCATCCTTCTATAATAATAAATAAATAAATAATAAAGATTTCGTTTCAATGCCCCAGTTCTCTGCTCTACGTGAGTACCACGTGGTAGTCTAAAACGCGACGAATAGAAAACAGGATAGGGAAGATACAGCTCTTGCCACGGATGGCCAGTGTAAGGCGGAATAATAAGTAGATTCATGCCCATTATTTTGTCATCATGTAAACAGTAAATTTTACTGGTATACCAGTAAGTTTTACCCATTTGTAATTATTACTAGTCACAGCAATACATATTCCGGTTTAAACCGGAACATTTCACTGCATATCGCACCGATTCTACGAATAATCCTCACATTACTGGAATAAATAAAATTACTACCCAAATATCAATAACTTTTTCTGTGTGGTCCTGAATTATTACTAATCTTTTTTCTCCGTGTGAGCAACTTTCCGGAAGAAGTTAAGTTCTCGAAATGGGTATCACAGAGTAAGAAAGGGAATCTTCGAAGGATAAACAATATTTGTTCAATGGAATTTTATGTTCATGCGTGTTAAACTTCGACCTCGGAATACCTTTATTTTTTTTAAGTTGAATCCTGCATTTATTAACACGAAGGTTGACTCGATAAACTCGAGGTAAAACGTTTCGATCGAACGTTTCTCAAACTCCTAATGGATAAACGACAGAGATGGCAGTGGATAGCCGACCTTTAGATGATAATAAAAAGACGATACTCTATCGTCAGCGTACTGTCTCTCGGTACGCCGCCACTATCCCACGCCTTCAATTCTCGTCTCTCTTGCCGGGGAAAATTGGCGCCCAACGCCCTGAACTTCAATCGCTATTGCCGCGTGGGTGAATACGCCCGCCGTTCACATTTATGCATGTGTGCGCCGCTGCGTGCCGTTCACCAGCATTTACTACACCCGGATAGCGGGAATGCAAAGGTCTCCCTTTGTGTTTGCACTATGCACCTAAATACTGTAGTGTCAGATCGGTTGACGATTATCGCCATCATACCGGGACGATAATAAACACTATCTTAATTATATTAAGCACAGTACCGATCGACTGATATCGATGGTTTGGTGTTCAGCTCAGCTTCCTCGTTTAACTATATGCAGTATCGTGGATTTT
>JAPYZC010001575.1:0-41370 GCA_030522665.1 Ichneumoninae sp. A BG-2022a | reverse complement strand
TCGATGAGAAAAAAATCTGAAAAAATTCTAGCATATAAAAGGTGCTGAAAAGATTGTTTGTGCATAATAATAATTTCAGAATGTTCATAACAAATTACCAAAATAAAAAATTGTGCATCAAATTACCCGGCAAGCAAATTTTTTTTATTACGAAAATGATTTGTTAATTTTTCTGAATACGTATGAATTTTTTCAGAATTTTATCTAAGACTTGAAAATTAAGATTTTAAACAAATTTTAACATACAGGAAACGAATAACATTTTGGGATCATTATTATGGACGAACAATCTTATCAGCATCTTCCATATGCTTCATTTTTTTCAGATTTTAATCCGATCGAGAAGTGTTTGTAATTCTCTTTTATTCCTCTCAAACTTAGGCGGCGTCAGTCATTGCGCTAGTACTACTTTAAGGCTGATCGTAAGTTCGAACTGAAGTTTCAACTTTCGAAGTCGATTTTAAGTTTCAACTTACGACAAATTTAAGCACGAAATCAAGTGCGATCTCAAGTTCGATCTTAAATTCGATCTCAAGTGTGATGTCAAGTTCGATCTTAAGTTCGAGTTTAAGTTCAAACTACGTCTCAATATTCGACCCTTCGATGTGTCCTGCAGAAGTAGGTCATTTTTTAGATTCTCGTGGTCAACGGGGTTTAATCATTCCCGTGGAAAAGAGGAAAGGCTGCGCGATGACGAGCGAGTGCCTAGTCGATATTTCACCGATTAGTCACGTCCCGAAAGCTATTTTCATCGCACCGCTGTGTCTGCGTATATTATATTTTATCTCTGGAGATAAAATCATTTTATGTTAAAAAAAAAAAACTTAAAAATATGATTAATACCTGAGAAATCGTATTAAAGGCTTTAATGCATATGGTAAACAGGACAAGAAAATTACGTGTTTGCGCAAGGAAAGCAAAGCCGAACGAGGTCAACAGTGGATTCACCCGAGACAGCATACAATATGTAAATTAAATAAAAACTCTTCGGTATGTGTACTGCAGAAGCAGACAAATTTTTGGATATTCATGACTCACAAGGTTTGATCATTCCCGTGAAAAAAAAAAAAAAAAAAAAATCTATAGACAAAATATTTTGATGCAAAAAAAAACTTTAAAAAATTGATTAAAAAAATCGAAGAAATTACGTAAGTTATACTGACGATTAAAAAGGAAATTCAGCGCTGAGCAAACGCATTAATGAATTCGGCGCATGCGACAAAAAGAAATAAAAATAAAATTACGAGGCCGAGAGTGTACAAAGAAAGCAAAGACGGACGAGTTTCAACAGTGCATTCACGCGAGCCGACAGACACGAAATATTGCGACGGAGTTTATTTGAATAACGAAATTTGAACGGTGTTGTTGCGTGCATCGTGGCCGGAACGGACGTCAGCGGAGTTCCCGTCGTGTGTACGCAGACACGGTGAACGATAATAAGCCCGGTATACATCGCCAGTGCGGCTATTCGAGAAATTACTTCGGGCGGAAAGGATTTTTCGATAAGAATCGTACGGAGAGCCTGAGAGCGTGCCGTTTGCATTATCCTCGAAATGATCCACTCCCGCTCACAGCCGGTACGCGCGTGTACATGTTTGTATCCGGAATCTCGCCGATCTCCGACTGTTCAGATAATAAAGTTAATTTAAATAAATGTACAACGACGAGACGGAATCTTTTTTCTCTCGGTATCTCCCCGCGACAGCAAGTTCATTGTCACGGACGATACACAAGGAAAAGCGGGGCAAAATGAAACAGTGGGGGCAAAACGAATTTCCAATAATTTTGCCCCACTTTGCGCCGTCCGAAATTTCGCCGCTGTCCCATTTTGCCCCGCTCGTCTGCAGACGTAAACATCCATATCTATATAGCGATACTAGCGGGTTATTGTGGCTCGCGCGCTTCGCGTGCTCCCACCCATTTCTGGACGTAAACCCTTATTATTCTAAATACTTCAAAAGACGGGTTCAATACTTGGATGGGTGACCGCAGTTAACACGGCGGCAAAATCTTTTTACATTATAGAGAGATATATACATATTAAAAAAGACATAAGTCCTTATTATTCTAAGTCTTTTAGCCCCCCCCCCCCCATTATTCCAAGTCCCTTTAGGCTAAATGGACTTAGGCCCTTATTATTCCAAGTCCCTTTAGGCTACATGGACTTAAGCCCTTATTATTCCAATGCTTTTAAGGATGGACTTAAGCCCTTATTATTCCCCCCCCCCTCGACTGACACGGCGGCAGCGGCGGAGGCAGCGACATTTTTATATATTATAGGGAGATATATCTATATTGTTTTTCTCACCGAGCGAAGTCAACAACACGCCTATTCGATTGTAGGACGGACATTATTAATTACGATCCCACCTATTTATCTCAAGTACAAATTGTCAGACGTCTGCTCTCATTGAATGCCCGATCGACATCTCGTCAATCGACAATCCGCACGTTTGTCGTTCGTCATACCGAGCTATTCCAGTCATGTACGTAATATCGTCTGCCTCAATCAATCCTCATCGCTCTGATCGTTACACTGTATATCTATACATGTATATGCGCATTTGAATGTATATAGGAGTTAATTTTGAAAGGAAAATATAGGGTGAATTATTGGGGCTCGCCGGGCACACTCGCTGCCGAGATTAGAAACGTAGCGTCGGGACTGCTTTTCAGCGAGTGAGCGAAGTGAACCGGATGACCTCGTAGCCCGAACGTCCTCACCGCTGTTGCTTTCCTTTCTCACTCGTTTGCTTTCATTCACGGCTTGTATATTTTTTTTCTTTTTCCTTTTTTTTTTTGGCGTCCTCTCTTTCTCGTCCGGGCCGTACCGAAAAGTTGAAAAGAACGAGTGGAACGAGCGTACCCGAGGCAGGGTTCGACAGGCGGCGCGGTCTTCGTCTCCGCCGTTGCCGGTCCCCTGTGAAGGCCCGCCGCTGCGGCTACCGCTGTGGCCGCCGCTCGCTCGGAGACGAGATTCCATTCCGAAGAGGAGACGGGAGAGCGCGCGCTACTCGAGGCTGAGTTCACGACCGACTGTGCAGCACAGCATCGTGTAGCCCGAGAGACAATGCTACGATACCGAAGGCACGAGAGAAACACGACGCGTCATCGACGGGAGCCCAGCGCGATATCGGCCCGACGGAGAGTGTCCGTGAAAATTTAATCAACACGGGCCGGCTACCGGCCTAACGCGAGAAACGTCCGACTCGACGTATTTATCCGTAAATTAAAAAAACATGTGGGTATGTGTTTGTATGTATATATAATGCCTGAACCCACATTGTTTTAATACATATATGTATATGTATATGTATATATATCGCGAAGATGATACCAAGTATCGATGCGATCGACTGTTGATTAATCAGATAAACTCCTCGCCAATCGAGACTTTGAGATCGAGCTCGCCAACGTCTGCTAAATTTTTTTACGCATTTTCAACATAATGTACGTGAAGGTTCGTTTGTGAATTGGGTTTAACCCTGCGTGTGTACACTTTCTAGACTGTAAAAAAATCTGAAAGAATTCTGGGGTACTTCTTGAAGTGTCTACTACGTGGCCCAGAAGTTACCAAAGTCAAAAGTTTAAAACCGTTTTTAATGAACATTGAAGAACAGTCGAAAAAGCTGATAACGGAGAGTTTCAAATTTTTGCTGTTCCTTCAAAGACCCTGTATACACACACAGGGTTAATTACTGACCAAATTATTGGTTACTTTTGTCAAACAAATTATTATTACCGTATCGACAAATTATTATTATCGTATCGGCAAGCATTGAAATATTCAGTGTTTCGAATATCGGTTATGTAGGTTCGATACAGGTTACGGTTTTTTCTGAAAGTCGAAAAGTGGATTTTTTCATGATTACCATGTGCAAGTGACGTAAAACAACGGGGGTGTGAAACATAATAAATTTAAACGAAAAATTATCGACTTTCTCAACTAGTTGTTCGAGACATTGTTATTATTTCGGCTCGGGCGCTTCGGGAGGCTAAAATGTTCTCACAACAATCAATTCTGGATATTTACCGTTGTACACTGATTAACGTGCTTGTGCAATTGACGAAATTGCACGTTACGTTTGCCAATGCTTATGCGAGATACTATTAAAGCGATAAAATTATTATTATCGTATCCATGCATCCTGTTCGTAGCGGTGAGTCTTCAAATATTCAATGATATTTTACGTTGGTTCGATACGGTTTGTTTTTTTTTTTTTTTTCGCGAAGGCGAAAAGTGGAAGTTTTCCAGTGCTGTACAAAACCGGGGGTTTAAAACATAATAAATTCGAACGTAAATTATCGAACTTCTCATCGACCCTAGAATATTCTCACACCAATCAATTCCCGGTACAGGGTTTTAAAAAATGGTTAATTTAGTGTACCAGACTGGAAGTTTTTATGCAGACACTGATTCATTAAGTTTAATGCACAATTATGATGAAAAATTAATGTACTTTTTCATTGAAATTAAAGTAAATTCTAAAAAAAAAAAAAAGGTAATAAACTTTTTCGACAAGTTATTCGAGGCATTGTAATTATTTCGACTCGGTCGCTTCGTGAGACCAGAATATTTCCGCTGTCGTGCAATTGACGAAATTGTCCGTTACTTTTGTCAATTTTTATGCGAGATATTCTTAAAGCGATAAAATTGTTATTATGATATCGACGCACCCAATTCGTAGCGGCGAACCTATAAATATTCAGTGTTCCATTGATAGGTTATGTAGGTTCGATATCGTTTTTTAAAATTTATTTTGCAAAGGCGAAAAGTGGATTTTCTCACGAGCAGTTCTACCAGTGGCGCACAAAAACAGGGGTGTAAAACATAATAAATTCAATAAAAAATGATCCAATTTCTCACTGAGACTAGAAAATCCTCACACCACTAAATTCCCTATATTTACCGTTGTACACTAATTAACATGCTCGTGCAAAGGCAAGATTTGCACGTTACGTTTGCTAATGTTTATGCGAGATACTCTTAAAGTGATAATAGTCATTTACGATAGTGCGATAAAAGTTTTTCTGACGAGTGTGATTTTGCACCCGGAGCCAAAGGTGACTTCGGAAAAAGTTTTTCGCACGAGATTTTATTTCGCAAGGTGTAAAACTGCCATTTTACCATGGAGTGTAATAAAATATTACATGTTTGTCACGAAATTCTCCGACTGGAATTCCCTGACTTTTCCCGGTTTTCCAGGTCCGTGGGAACCATGCATTATTATTATGATATCGAATAATAGCGAACCTTAAAAAATGCCTTGTTTCAGTGCCACGTTATTTTCCTCGCAAACACGAAAGGTGGATGTTTTCACGAAGCAGCTCTACCAGTGGCGTACAAAAACATGTATGCAAAACATAATACACGTCATCGAAAATAATAGAATTTCTCGCCGAGCTATTCGAGGAATTGTTATCGTGTCGGCTCGGGCGCTTCGCGGGACTAAAATGTTCTCACGCCAATCAATTGCCGATATTTACCGTTGTACACTAATTAACATGCTCCCCTATATCGCTATGAATAATCAACAGATTTCGGGTCCGACCGTACAATTTTCGTGAATTCGAAATACCAAAAACAACAAGTGCTCGATTAAAATATCGCAATAAACTGATTCGGCCCTAAATTAGTTCGAGGGTCCTTGTACATTATTCGAAAGCCGGTATGGAATGTGCAAATCAAAATTAC
This sequence comes from Ichneumoninae sp. A BG-2022a, assembly GCA_030522665.1. Lineage (NCBI taxonomy): Eukaryota > Metazoa > Arthropoda > Insecta > Hymenoptera > Ichneumonidae > Ichneumoninae sp. A BG-2022a. Next base: position 35,675 of record JAPYZC010001575.1, on the reverse strand, counting down.
CGCCCCCGCGCTGCGATTTATGGAACGCGAAGTATCACGAATTAATGAAATCAATTATTCGCCTATCGTACGGATATTTGATTGGGTTGGCGGACAAAATTAGTGGGCGAATTTTATTGTTTATTTTTCCTTTTCATTCATAATTAATGGTACGATAATTTACCGACGAGGTTTGCGCTAATGTAAGATTAATCATGGTATGCGATAAGCACATTGTGATTCAAGCCACGACCAATGAGATGTGTTCGCAGGGCCGAGAGCCGGATTCGATGAATAATATTCGCGTTACGCGTGGCCGGCCTTGTTTGAGATGGCGCACGACGAGACGCTATAGCACGACGGAGATTCATATTTATTCATCACGCAAGTGCGTGTGTTTGTACCGAGGATCGAACGCGAAGAGACAGACCGGTAATAATTGTATGCTGTCACGGACAAAAAAAATATAAACCAAACTTCAAGTTTGAAATACACCGGAATTTTTTTTATCAATTTTTGTACAGAAACTTAATGAAAGTGAAACAAGGACTTTGAGTATCCGGAAAGCGCATGAACCTATCAATCAATTAATTATTTTCATTCAAACTTGAATTCAAGACATAAGAAAGAAATGAAAGAAATTTGAAAAATTAAGTTCGAATTGTACGGAAAATGTTTCATCGAATTTTGCACCAAAACTTAATCTTAGTGGAGCAACCATTTTGAATATCGAAGGACGTACGAACCTATCGACAGATTCATTTTTTTTCCGTCACATTTATTCGTCACGCAAGTGCGTGTGTTTATGCCGAGGACCGAATGCGACGAGACGGAACGATAATAATTGTATGTTATCAAGAGGGAAAAAAAATCTCGTTTAAAATATACCGAAAACGTTTCATCGCGTTTTTAACCAAAACTTAATCAAAGTGAAGCGACCATTTTGAATGTCGAAAGACGTAGGAACGTATCGACCAATTAATTGTTTCGCTTTATTACGGAAGGTAAACATTAAAACCAGAAGTAAAAAGAAAGATACTCGAGTCGATCCCCGAACGCGGCAAAAAAGTGTTGCAAATAAAATAAAAGCGCGGCAAATAAAAAAACGCTCGTAGCGCAGTGACGAATGAAGTTCGCGATAGCGAAAGAAGTTAAACGCGAGCGCGAGTAAATACGAGAAGTGTACAGAGCAAAGACAAGTCTAGCCGAGTCGAGACGAAAGGAACGCTGTAAGAGACAGAACGATAATAATTGAACGCTGTCACGAAAGAGAAAAAAGAAACTTAAATTTTAAAATACACCGAAAATGTTTCGTCGAATTTTGGACCAAAACTGAATGAAAGTGAAACAACCATTTTGAAATACCGCAAGGCGTCCGAACGTACAAGTTAATTTCTTCGTTTCAGATGAATACAAAAACCGGTAGTAAAAAAAACCAACTCGATCCCCGAACGCGACAAAAAGTGTTCCAAATTTAACAAAATGTCCGTACACTCTAAAAAAAGTTGGTACTTTTTGCAACTACTTGTCCGTCCACAATGTTTATTTGCTGATTTTCCGATCGCACCTTACGGCCAAAGTGCAAACTAAAATTGTTAACGACATGGGAAACAAAAGGACAGGTTTGTACACTTAAGCCTGAACAAACTCGTTTCTCGCATGTGCAAAAAAAATTATTTTAACAAAACTTCCTATACCGATTATACGAAATTATTTTGTACTGTCCAGGCGCAGCGACGAACGAACTTCGCAGTACCCAAAGAAGTTGATCGCGAGCGCGAAGCGAATACGAGAGAAGTAGAGACAGAAAAGCTTAGACGACGCCCGGCGTCTGGGGGGGGGGACGCGGAGGGGCGGGGGGGGGGGGGGGGGGGGGGGGGAGGGGAATGAGTAAAAAAGAAGATCGGCACTTACTCCCATACAAGGCGGTCCTCTTCCCGTCCTCCGGCTGAGCGAAGTCTCGGCCTGGCCTCGAGGAGTGGGGGGGAGGGGCGAAACACACGAGAGAGCCCCGACGGTCCAATGCACGCGCGCTGATACAACTCCGCTTTCCTCGGCGCACTGTTCCGTGGCTGCTGTCTCCCACGAGCGAAACACTGCACGGTCACACTGACGCGAAAACAAAAAAAAACCCCCGAAGATCCTTGAATTTCGATTTACACGAGAATATAAAAAAAAAAAACAAAAAAGATAAACCACAAAACAAGGGGTGGGGGGACGGTTGGAAATTCTCGAAACCGCAAGAGATTTTCGCTGTCGAGATGTATCGACGATCTGCTCTACACACACAAACACTGGTAATAATACGCTGTGACAAGATATTCCACACAGTTACGCGCACAGACACGCACCTTAACCGTTTTGCCTCCGCGGGAGGGCAGGGAGGGGAGGGATTGTAACCGTCGTTACGTTTACACCAATCAGCGCGCGGCTCTGTCGCCGTAAACAAACACTCACTATTTTTTTGCCAGCTTTAAATCCGTGCGATGTGTATATATGTATATGCGTATCCGTATAACTACTCGTTAATATATATACGTATATATTCTTTAACTTGTTCCACAATAATTTGCAAGTTTTATTTTGCGTCGACGTAAAGCTCGTAGATATAGTCGGGGATCACGTGCGCGAAATATCGTGCAGCGCGGCGGTTACGGTTCCACCGTAATGAGCCATAGTCAACGATCTTTGACGCTACCACGGTGCTTTTTTTTGTTTTCCTTTGGTTCTCGAAACCCGACGAAACTCGACACTGATTTCCCTCTCGGCAAGGAACTCGAACTGAGACGGGCAGATCGCAACTGGCTCACACCGATCTATCACATGACTAAGACGCGAACGGTGCGGTTTGAAGCGCGACGACAGACGAGCCGCGACGGTAACGCATGTAACGCGCGCTGCGGACTCCGGCGTACTGAGCCGCACGAGACACTGGAACCTCGAGTAGGCGACCGCTGCGCCGCCGACTGCTCAACGGCCGATTCCTCAACCGACGCTGTTCGCTTTTTTTTTTTTATTCGCACGGCACAAGTATGCGTCGGAGAATTTTACTACGCGCGGCAAGATATATGCATCGACGAGTGCTCTCCGTCCGGCATGAATGAATAGACCAATCAGCTTGATATACGTGAGTAGAAACAATATATTTGATGTAGGGCTGCTGCGAATATAAAATTGGAGGCCTCGCAGGGACGAATGAGAGGCGAAGGTCACCGTGGACCCGATGCGCGGCTTAGTCTGGAGGATTTTCTAGTCGCATACTCTCAATATTATTAACTATTTATTTTTTTGTATTTAATTCAACTGTTTTTTAAACTAGAAACTACCAGTTTGACATTGGTTTCAGTTACCATTACAAAAAAGTGTTCTTGACCAATGAATATCGAAATGCTCTTAACCGTCCGAGCCTTGGTACGTTTACTTTACGTCTGTCGGTAGATCCGCGCAGTTCTCCCGGAGAAAAATATTTCCCAGGCTTTCGAAACTATTCATCAACGTATTCTCGTCAAATTAGTATCCCAAACAGATTCGCGCTACTCTCGATGCGGTTCGCTGAAGCTGTTGCATTATTTACATAAAATTTTTCAACGCGTGGCGTACTGATTTCCCATGCTAATTCGGTGTCTGCTACAGATTTGATTGACTTTGTGCTTCTAAGCCGGAGGGACTTAACTTATGTACACTTATTCACGGAAAAACCGATATTCTAATTTCAGTCACGCGATATAGCCATGATGATAATCTGCATTTCTGTTCAGTACAGTTACTACACTGTACAATTAACTGCTATTCAGCGGAATCTATGTGATTTTAAATATGTGTGTGCATGCAAGTTGCGGTTCTCTGAAATTTCGCTGTCACGGAGATTACAGCACCGTTATCCGAACATCGAATATTCAGAGCTCTATTTTGCGGTTAATAATACGACCTCTGAAAACCTATAGTTGGATCACTTCGGAAGTCAACCTGTCGACACTAATGATAATGATAATGATAATGATAATGATAATGATAATGATAATGATAATGATAATGATAATGATAATTATAATTATAATTATAATTATCATGATAACATTTGTATCATTGAAATGAGAAGACTGCTGGTTCTTTGATCTCTTTCTTATGCGTCTCCGGGTTCTTCAATCCGGTCCGGATGATGTATGGGTGCATTCGACGACTTGTCGAGGCCGCACGTTCGAACGAGACTTTTGTTCCATCGATTCCCCCGCTTCTTTTGAGCCTCGCAACCAGCCTTCTTATTTCCGTAATTTCCTTTCCAGCGATCTAGTTACCTCGCGATTATCAAGACGTTATAGACCGTCAGACCTCGATAATTGATACCGGGGAACGAGACTCAAATACCAATCGAGTAATTGGTTTCAAACAAACAAAAAATCTACACCGCTTTTTTGTTGTTTTTGTTTTTACAAATCTACGATTAACGCTCGTTGGGGAGCGATTGAGATATCCGTCGGTCGACAACGCCGGAATATACCCGATGAGAATCCAATTCGGCTGAAACGTTTTGGGAATGCGTCTCTTGAGAATTTGTTCAGGTCTTGGGCTTTTTTCTTCTTCCATTTTTTTGTTTTTTTAATATTAAAAAAATAAATGCATCCAATAGTACTCAGCCATATAAGCAACCATCGTGGACCTGGAAAGATGATTTATTTGACGAGCACTCGCAAATAAATTTTTATTTGGTTTGAATAAATATTTAATTGATTTAAAATAAATATTTATATAAATCAAGTAAATATTTATTTGCGGAGCGCCCGTCAAGTCAATTATTTTGTGTCTGTGTAAGGAATATACATTCGTAGCAATCCATCAATCCCGCCGTGTTCGATCTACAATTTTAATACCGCTATTCTCGGCTTCGCTGGAGGACGTTCACACACAGCCGACGTACAGAACCGCGAGTGATCCCGATGCACTCGGAGCATTGATTGACGGAAGCATTTTAGCTTGTTCGAGATGTTTCTCGCGCGGTTCTCCTCGCAGATTCCGACTCTCAACTCTCGTCAGCCAATTCTATCTCCCGGCCACTCCCCGCTCGTTTTGTCAGAGACGTCGCTCCGTTTCTCCCGAGAATTCAGCTCATTCTTGCCCACCCAAAAAAAAAAAACCACTTTGACCTTTGCTCTCAAAGACTCGCGCAAGGGTCGTCGAACTCTCGTCCGTTAACCGTTGCTCGTACGAGGCTTTTCGTCTCCGCGCAAAATAATCGTTAAACTAAGATTTCTTGCCAAAGTTGATATTTCCATTCAGCTTCTTATACTAAATTCTATACCTAATGCTAATTTTACACCTTGGCAAAGGGCGACCTGGGTTCTTCTGCCCGAGACTTTCTTTGGTATTTGGAAGGTTCGTTTTTTCTTTCCTTAGTTTACGGTTAACAGGTTTGTAGATTTTATTCCGTGATTCCTTCGTTGGTCATTAATTCTAATTGTTGATGGGTTGTGTGTTGGGTACATAAGGAAGAGCGGGGCAAAATGGGACAGTGGGGTAAAACGGGACAGTGAGGGCAAAACTCAATTTTTTTATAATTTTTCGATACCCTGTTTTGCCCCAACGATACATTCGGATTTTCAACCCCATTTTGCCCCACAGACCATCATGGCCACCACCACCATCAAAAGTTATTGAAAAATTGCGTTTTGTCTCATTATTCCGTTTTGCCCCGCTGTGCCATTTTGCCCCGCTCTCCCCTAGTGGCTTAACGTTACCGATTTGATTTTCGACAAATTTTATAGTGAGCAGCTCGGATCTTTGAACTATTGGGATGGTTCCTGTTGTTAAGATAGAGGTGTGTATTTGCTGGGTTGTGCACTGTAACGATTAATTTGCGCGGAGACAAAAAGCCTAAAAAAGCTAAAAAAAAAATGGCTCTATGCGCGATCGGGCTGACCTTTCGACCGAAAATCATTGGAAATTTAGATCTATAGTGAGTATCGCTAATTTTGCCACGTCTCGCTCGAGCTCCGGTACGGATCGACATCTGTAATTGGCGACCTGCTTTAGTCCGTCTTGAATTAACGATAAATCTTTGCATGTATCCATTTTGGCCATCGACAACCGTCGTCACTCTTAATTTTTGAATATTTCAGCGGGCGTAAATTAGAAACCCCTTCGCGGTTCTTCGGGTTGCGTCTGCGAGAGATCAAAATTCGTATGTAATATTTAACGTAGTCTAGCGGGAACGAGGCTTGAAAAATGCCCGAACGAACCGAGAATCGTCGAGTCCAGAATTAAATCCTTCACTTTGCCGTCTGCGACGCAAGTCCGTAAGGATTCTTGTGCGGATGCCGAACGGAAAGATACATGAGGTCGCCATTTTTTAACCCACATTTACGTCTGGTACGTGGAATTTAACGTAGGTTGAATACTGAATATGAGCTTAATTATTGCAGAACGAACTGACGATCGGCGAATTCAGAATTAACCCTTCACAATTTACAATCGGTTATGCAACCCGGTAACGATTCTCGTGCCGACACCGAACGGTAAGATTCGCGAGGTCTCGCGCGTAATATTTAACCTACCCTAACTGGAACGCAGCTTAACAATTCCCGAACGAACCGAGAATCGTCCACTTCGGAATTAACCCTTTCACTTTGCCGTCCGCCACACAAGCCAGTGAAGATTCTTGTAAGGATACCGAATGGAAAGACACACCAGGTCACTGTTCTTCCACCCCTGTTTAGGTCTAGTACGTGAAATTTAACGCAGCTGACTGAATAGGAGCTCACTAATTGACGAATGAAGTGACAATCGTCGAGTCCGGAATTAACCCTTTACACTGAAAAAAATAATTTCGTAAAATCGGAATACGACGTTTCGTAAAAATAATTTTGACAAATAAGGGCCAAAGTTTTTTGTTGGGATTTGAATATTACAAACCTCCTCTTTTATTTCTCGTGTAATCGACAATTTCAGTTTGTACTTTTGTTTGTAAAACTAGAAAATTAATAAATAAAAAATCGTGGACGTTCGCGGACGATAAGTGTTGTAAGAAGTACAAACTTTTTGTTATCGTCTACACTTTAAACAGAGCTAAAAAAATTCCCGAACGGGCTGACGATCGTCGACTCCAAATTAACCCTTTACACAGTAGAAAAATAATTTCATCGAAAAATAATAAGTTGCATAAAATTAATTTCGACAAATAAGTGCCAAAGTAGTTTGTTGGGATTTAAATATTACAAGTCTGCTCTTTTATTTCTCGTGTAATTAAACATTTCAGTTTGTACTTTTGTTTGCAAAACTAGAAAATTAACGAATAAAAAAATTGTGGACGTTCGCGAACAATAAGTCGTAAAAAAAAACTTTTTATTACCGTCTACACATTAAACAGAGCTAAAAAAAATTCCCGAACGAGCTGACGATCGTCGACTCCAGAATTAACCCTTTACACAATAAAAAAATAATTTCGTCGAATCGGAATACGAAGTTTCATAAAATTAATTTCGACAAATAAGTACCAACGTAGTTTGTCGGGATTTGAATATTACAAACCTGCTCTTTTATTTCTCGTGTAATTAACAATTCCAGTTTGTAATTTTGTTTGCAAAACTAGAAAATTAACGAATAAAAAAATTGTGGACGTTCGCGGACAATAATTTGTAAAAAAAACTTTTTATTACAAACTTTTTATTACCATCTACACTTCAAACAGAGCTAAAAAAATTCCTGAACGAGCTGACGATCGTCGACTCCAGAATTAACGCTTTGCACTTTACCCTCCGCTACACAATCGGGTAACGATTTTCTTGCGGCTACCAAACGGAAAGACACACGAGGTCACCGTTCTTCCACCCTCATTGAGGTCTCGGCTCCATTAACATGCCCCACTATACTTCCGCCCGGTATAGTCGCTCGCCGATTCTCCGTGCCGAAATTCTCCTTCCGAATAATTCTTCTCACGAATCCGCGTACACGGAACGCTAAAGCTGTCCGACTTACGAGATACCGTCCGGATTGCAAGACGCACGAGGAGCTGCGTTCGGAAGCAACCGACGGACGCCGCAGCGACTCGCTTTATACATATGCGCGACCCGGGGTATCTCCGAGCCCGCGAAAAATGTACGAGCTCGCGAGAGCATGGAAATTGCACAACCGAGAAGAGTACTCGGGTTGTACGGAGCTGTTAGATAGTGCGGAAGTCGATTCGCCTTCGGATTCACGATATTCAATCCCTCCCTTCCCCGTGCCGCGTCGTAATTGGACTGCAAAGTTCAAGCTCGATGTTAATTGAATACCAGCGATTGTACCCGGCTATGCCCCGAGCTCTCGTATAAATACGTATATAGTGTGCTACGTACATACGATATTTATGTGGGACATTCCACGCCAAATCAGCACATGTCACTCACGCCCGTTGATTTTGGTCACTTTTTAGTACAATGTTGATACTGACTCAAAAGGTCTCGGAATTTTTTTTTTAGATTTTTTTACATCATCGCTGAAATTTTTAGATCCTTGAAGAAACAATTCCGAAAAGGCCGTTTTAAAAAATCTGAAAAAAGCACACTGATTCTATGATTCACAATATGATTTTATGTAACTTATGCATGAAAAATGCTACTTTTGGCGTAAGTGGCGCTTTGCAGCCAAGTGTACTGTAATTACCCGACGCATGCGCACATCGGGCTGATTTCACTTCGCACGCTTCTCGTACTTTACGCACGTTTCTCCTACTTTACACACGCTTCTCCTACTTTACGCACGCTGGCTCCCGCATTCGTTACAGAAAGTATTACGCGAACATAACACGCGGACTGTGAAGAAGTCGCACTGCACAGAGTGCGTGTAAAGCCCGCTTTACCGCACTTGTGTCGCAAATCACCATTCAGGCACCACACGATAATGGGATCTCAATATTTGCTGTTCGTTTTCGCAACACAATAGTCTTTTCGTCTCGCGATTGGAATTTTTACTTTTCTAACCCGTCATAACTTTCTCAAATATCAATGGACTTAAATTTTTCTCAACTTTATAAATATACCAAAAAGCACCACTACAATTGACAACATAAAAAAAAATATATATATTACTATTATTATCAACCGAGCGGTCTCTCCCACGTGAACTTGCATGACCCGTGACACCGAAAGGAGACTCTCCTTGGCGTGTTCTCCCCGTCCATTCTTTCTCTCTCCCCGGTTTTCTTCTACCGTCGCGGCGACGCCAAGTACGGACAATAAATTGTATTGAAACCCCGGACCGCTGTTATAGGTACGGGTCCCCTCCGGGTCTTTGTATCGTTCGACAAATGTAAGAGATGTGTGGCGGGTGCCACGGCGGTCTCGACGGACGTGCACGACCCATAAATTCGGAGCACCCGCGTCCGCGTACACGTATTCGGTATTACGTGACGCTAAGGCGTGTAAGCTTTGTCGTATTAAATTTCCACCCCGGGCCATGCGCGGGCAATGAGAGACATTAATAATCATACGCTTCGGGGGAGTCGAAGGCTGAGCGACGAAAGCTTTTAATTATAGGAACCATTCGACCGTTCGGCGTAGCCTCAAACGTCTTTGTACCGCGCAGTGAGGCAGCCGACGGTATTTCCGGAGCCCCTGCGACAAAGGCCATTCGCGTGGATCAATTTTCAATTACTAATTTACTAATTTAATAAGTTAAAAATAATAATTTCATAATTTGATAAATTATTAATTAACGTCATATATATTTTGGAAAATCGTGGTGTTGTTCGTTGGTTTGGATGTTTGTCCCACTCCTCGCCCCGAGCTATGCCGCCGCTTTCAGAGAAGCCCCCCCCCCCCCCCCGGTTTTCATAGCCTATATAATGGATTACGCAATTCCGAACGGCTATTCCATATGGAAACAGATTTCCATGCGAGCGCGCCAACATGACCGCTAGTAATTAAATAAATAATTAATCAATAATTTAATAAATTGTTAATCAACCATTTAATAAATGATTACTCAATAATTTAATGAAATTTCTTATTTTTAATTATTTATTTATTTTTTTATTGTTGCTCGTGTCTACCGAAAGGGTAGAACTAGCGGTGTCTCCGGCACTCGCCGATTGCCCGCCGTGTCGAAAACGCCGAGAAAAATAGTTCTCCGCCCGATCCGTCACGCTGATCCGCGAGCGATCGTGATTCACTCTTCAATTCCCTACCTCGTCGCCATTGCATCTACTATTCATCAATTTTTCCGTGCACAGCGCCGATATATTATCCTGTCGCATTCCTCGGTACGTTGCCCGCCGGTTCATAAATAAAAGATGCACAGCCCGGGGACTTAGTACCGCTATATATGTGTACGCGCGTGTATGCACATAGGATAAGGTACATTCGCTGTGCGGCGCGGGAGCGACCATCGAAAGTTGCCATTTCCAGTTAGTGGCCAATTCCCCTGAAGTTTCTCGGTATGTACCCATCTTCGAGAGTGGTGCGTGGCCTGTGAACGAAAGTGCCCTCTATGTACTGCACCGCTGTATGTATCCCCTCTGTGACCCCGGCGTATGGCGTCGTCCTAGTTAACCGCACGATCTCAATCGTCCAACTACGTCGCGTGTATACTTATATACACTTATGTGTGGCTCGAATAAAGTTAGCGAGGCAAAGGAGCGGAGGCTGCCGCGTGCATCCCACATGGACGATTTTTATTATTTTTTTTATCCACCGGTGGATAAAATCAAATTCACGTGCAACGGTGAAATTTCACCGTTTTTCGAGTGCGGGATTAAAAAAAATATTATTGGGTCTGAAGCAAGGAGATGAGGCTGGGGGAGCGCGATGGTTACGGAGAGTGCAATAAATAGACGAGGGCTCTGGTCGGCATATTTATTGAGCGGTCCGTGGTGGGATAATGTTTAACTTTATTAAACAAATGTTTAATGTGCAAGGTTTAATTTTGGAGCTGAAGATTGTCGGTCAATGATTCTTTAGGTTGAGGAGAAAATAAAAAACAAATATATTTCAATGCATTTTTGGAGCCCGTGATAAAAAAAAGATGACAGACCTGAAGTAGGGGAGACCGGGGCAAAATGGCACAGCGGGGCAAAACGGGACACTGAGGGCAAAACTCAATTTTCCAATGATTTTTGGATGCCCTATTTTGTCCCAACGATACATCCGGATTTTCTGACCCGTCTTGCCCCACGTACCACCATCGCCACCATTCAAAAGCTGTTGGAGAATTGCGTTTTGTCTCATTATCCCGTTTTGCCCCGGTGTGCCATTTTGCCCCGCTCTCCCCTAACGAGATGAAGCCGAGCGAGAATAATTACTACGGAGTGTACAATAAATAGACGAAGCCTCCTGTCAGAATATTTATTGAGCTTTCCGTGATAGATACGATATTGAATTTTATTAAACAAGCTTTCAATGTTTAATTTTGGGGCTGAAGTACCTCGGTCAATGGCTCATTAGCCTGAGGAGAAAAAAAGTCACACATGTAAAAAGTCACACACCACAGGATCATGTGTTACTCAGGCTAATAAAGTGCCTTTACTACAACTACTACTATTTAATGTCATGTGACAAAATTGTCGTATAGCGAAATAGTGCCGTGTGGTAAAGTTTCTTTTTTTTAATACTGCGAAGCTCTCACTGTACTGTGAAACTCGGGGCAGCGTCAACTCCATTGAATTAAAGCGTTGTAGACTGTTGCTGAGTAGTGGCGCGGCTCGGACGTTTAACCAAATAATTCGAGTGCGAAAGAGAATTTTTATTAATTTTTTTTTTTCCTCTCTTATCCGAGAGGTCGTCTCGACCCTCTTTTATTTTCACACGTCATCGACAGCTCCCGTATTTCTTCCCGCCGGTACGCGGCCGCAGCACTATAATTGAAATTAATTTTTATCAAGTATGAAGTATGGAGTACCGTGGATTTCATATATAATAGTATATATATTGTGTGTATATATATATATACAAGTATTAAATACTCCGGAAAGTTCAATGCATTTGGCTTTGCGAGGGTTTTCACGTGATTATAATAGTTTCTCATATTCCTCAATTCCATGAATGTACATATAAACTTCCGCCTGATCAATCACTCGGATACGTCTGAACGAAAAAAAAAAACAGAAAATTCTCAATTGTGAAATTTTTCAACGCTAATTCGCGTCGCGCCGCTTCCGCCGAGACAACATTACTTGCCATTTGGAAACCGGAATATGAATAGATTTCGTCCAGAATAGTTATTCCGGTCTGAGTTTAAATTACTCTTTCACAATGAGAAAAAAAAACAAATAATAATAATATACATTTTGATTGTCGGAAAGTTCTCAATTGTGAAATTTTTCGATGTTAATTCGCGTCCCGCCGCTTTCACCGGTCAATATAACTTGCCATTTGGAAACCGGACGTTGAGTCGATTTTGTCCAGAATATTAACTCCTGTCCAACGCTTAAATGACTCTTTCATAATGAAACAAAAATAATAACAATAAAAATTAAAATATAAAAAGATGTTTAATCGTGAAATTTTTCAATGTTAATTCGCATCGCGCCGCCGACTAAATATCGCTTGCCATTTGGAAACCGGAGTCTAAATGAAATTTATTCACAATATTTATTACAGTCCGAGTCTAAAATGACTCTTTCACGATGAAAAAAAGAACAATAATATTAACAAAAATAAAAATTCAAATCCCTATAGCTCGATGGTCACCGAAAGTCCGAGAGAATGTAGCGCCGCTCCATCGATGAGACCGTGGCATCGATCAGTGATGACCGATCGCTGTGTCGATACTCGTTACGCGTGTGTGCTCGAAACATTCCGTGGAACGAGGCGAAAGCCGATTCGGCGTATGTTGTTTGGAGCTCGATTTACCGAGTTTTCCGTACCGAACCGAAGCGGCCTCAGGACCGGCGATCGATCCGATTTTCCCAAGGCGGAACGGACCGGCGCACTCTAACGATTCTAATGAAGGAGAACGTTTGTTTTGCAGCGTCTTCGTCGGGGCTCCATTAATAATCGCTCTTAATGATCGGGATAGAGCGCGAAAGAAAGCGATAGGAAGGAACAGCGAGAAGACCGAGGAGAGTCTCGGCACTGTGCCGGTTATCGGTAATTTCTTACGAACGAGAGAGCGCGTTTCTCGCATCATCGGCACAAAGATGCGCTTTCATACTGCGAAATGGTCTTCTTCCCGATCATTAATTCGCTCGGTCCGAGGGACCGCGTTAATTTACGGAATCTTTTCAGCGACCCGGTCGGCAAGATCGGTCGAAGAATCGTTACGGAATTAATCGTTCCGAGGCTCGAACGAACCGCGCTATAATTGGCGACAATAGAGTCGTCCCGCTGATGGACAGCCTGGATGCACGCTGCTCCGACCGGTAACAAGGCCTCCCATTATCGAACACGACGTACACCGTACGTCGATTATCGACGATCGATCGGCGCACTTAATTCCGTAACTGAAAACAGCGAAACTTGAGCCGGCAAAAATTAATCGAGGGAGTCCGGTACGGTTTCCGACGGTTCGGTAGGACGGTGCACTGAGACCAAAAGAAATTGTTCGATTGCCCTAAAATCCGGTGAGATACGCTCAAAGGTGCACTCACTGAAAAAACATTGCACAGTACACAGTAAAAAATTATTTTGTAAAAACGGTAAACGAAGTTTCGTAAAAATAATATTGTTAAATAAGCGAAAAACCCGTTTGATCCGGCTTGAATATACAACGTAGAATGTCTGCAACGTATTCTGAAGTGTTTTTAACTAAACGGCCTAAAATTCAATGCTACATTAAGAGGCTCGATTTTATGCACGAAAAATCGTATTTTTGGAATTTAAATGGTAAATATTGGGTTGGGAGTAAAATAATTGTCATATTCGTGATCAGCGGGAAAAAATACGTGGAATGTAGCCTCGAAACAAAAAAAAATTGATTGAACAACGATTTGTCACTTTTTGAGCCACTTTTGAAAAAATGTCGATTTTCGTGATTTTCAAAGGTGGATATCTCGGCACCCAATGCAGCTAGGAAAAATCCGGGGTGCCCATCGTGTTCTACGGGAGAAAATACACAAGATAGGGTCCTGCCTGAAGTTTTGGAGGCGTTTTATCGTGCCGTTTGAGGACGTTGAAAAACGCAAAAATGGACTCGAAAGGGCTACGGGTAGGGTGCAATTTTTGGACGAATTTTTTTTTTTTTATTAACTGCCACGTATTCTGACGTATTTTTGCGCGCTGAACACGAATCCGCCGGCCTTTTTGGACTAAAGTACAATGCGACATTAAGGGGCTCGATGCACTTGGCAGGCTAAAATAGCTTGGCCGGCTAAGTCGGCTTCGCTGGCCAAACTATAAAAACCATTAGCCGAAAAAGATATTTTAGCTGGCTAGATCGGCCAGCTAAAATATCTTATCCGGCGAATGGATTTTATAATATATAATAAATATATAATATAAAATAATAGTATAAATAGCAGGGATTAAAAAGTGAACAATTTAAGGGTAGCCCGTCTCGCCCCAGACAATTTTTTTTCGTAACCACTATAAAACTGAAACTATCATTGTTGGATGACAAACAATAAATTATGCTTTCGGCAGCGTTGTACCCGCATTATTTGCTGAGGGGCCCATCTCGCCCCGGTGTCTCCTACTTTTACAGTAAAACGAAAGTAAATGATAAAACGAAACGAAAGTAAATGATAAAAAATTATGTATTTACAATGTTTTTGATGCACTGAACATAACTTTTTTATCACAATTGTACCTGAAATTTAATATACAACTTTATGCATAAAAACTTTCAGTACCAGTACATTAAATTCCATACAATTTTTTTTTCGTTACAATCCAACTCCAATTTATTTTTTCTCAGTACACGCGAGCGAATTCACGAAATTCATTCGAAACAAGTGAATCTTGTCCATTGTCGCGAGCATGTTTAAAACAAACCGGATTATTTTGGTACAATTGTTACACGACGAATCCAGCTGAGCCGGTGAGAAGAGTTTAAAAAGTGTCGAGATAGCGAGTCGAGGGTGTTCGAGGGTGCGGGCCGGGGTAACCCTCGGCCATCGCTATCGCGGCGGCAGAAACGAGAGGGTTAAAGGACGACTAAATTTAATTAAAGTCGACCGAAGAAACTTTTTAGCCGACCGGCGCGCCCGGCCGCTCCCTCGCGACTCGATCTCCATTCTTCCTATTCTCTTTTTATTTATTTTTTTCGCCCGACAGTTCATCACCGTGGATCGACGTTCGTCAGCCTGAGCGACGTGCCGTACTGGAGCAAATCCCGATGCACGAACGACAGTGCGCCATAAGCTGATTGGCGAGACTCGCGGTACGATGGAAGCTGAAGAGAGCGTTCGTGAATCTTTAATTGGCCCTTCGAGCATATCGGTCGTTCTGCAAAAATTGCGAGATTCAAGGAACACTCGAGAAAGTACACCGTGCAAAAATTTCTTATGATATTTAAAGTACCGGACGTAACGTTTTTATGCAAAAAGTCGTACATTAAATTTCATGCACCATTGTGACGAAAAATTAATGTTCAGTGTATCAAAAATATTGGGAATACTTTATTTTTAATAACTTACTTTCATTTTACTATGAAAGTGCACAGTAAAAAAAGTTTGTACTTTTTACAACAACTTATTGTCCACAAACGTCCACGATTTTTTAATTTTGTAATTTTCGAGAATAGTCTGAATATTTATTCCTTTCCCTCTTTTCCGCCTGTTCTTTTCTTTTAACATTTTTTTTCCCCTCGGTACGTCGTCACTGTGCAATCACCGATGCGCGAAGGAAAGTGCGCGATAAGCTGATTAGCGAGAATCGCGGTGCGATGGAATGTGAAGAAAGCGTTCGTGAATTTTTAATTGGTGATTCGGGCACATCGGTCGCTGCTAATAGCGTTGCCAAGTTGCTCGTGAAAATTGCTTGAATACTTACCACAAACATAAAGAGACTGGTCGAGTAAAAGGGCGGTGCAAACATTGCGAAGTAACGTCGTAGGACTCGTGTTTACAAGTGAAACGTACGAGATTCGAGTCAGGCAGTCGAGAGTAAAAAAATAGTGCATTACGATACTAGTGCGAAAAAACTTTTTTGAGAGCTACAATCGTACGAGTTCAGAAAAAGTTTTTCACGTGAGTATCGTACCAAACTTTACTTCACGAGGTGTGAACACGGGGGTTTTATGCATTCGAAGTGCGCGGAAAATTGACATTTGCACACCGAGTGCAATAATAGTGCATTATGACACTAGTGCGAAAAACTTTTTCTGACGAGTGTTACACGAGTGCACACGAGTTAGGAGAATGTTTTTCGCACGAGTATTGTACATTTTATTTCACAAGGTGTGAAAATTGAGGTTTTGTGTATGCGAAGCGTGCGGAAAATTGACATTTTCGCACCGAGTGTAATAATAGTGCATTACGACACAAGTGCGAAAAACTTTTTCTGACGAGTGTTATACGAGTGCACACGAGGTAGGGAAATGTTTTTCGCACGAGTATTGTACATTTTATTTCAGACGGTATGAAAATTGAGGTTTTGTTTATACGAAGCGTGCGGAAAATTGACATTTGCGCACCGAGTGTAATAATAGTGCATTACGACACTAGTGCGAATGACTTTTTCTGACGAGTGTTACACGAGTGCACACGATTTAGGAGAATGTTTTTCGCACGAGTATTGAACACTTTATTTCACAAGGTGCGAAAATTGGGGTTTTACGCACGCACAAATTGCGCAAAACTGCCATCTCTGACTCGAGTGAAATAAAATAATTTGAAAAACAGGAAAGCGACGTACATATGTGTCCAAGTGTTACGTCGGATGTGAGCGTTACCTTGGCTCACGTCAAACATCGGCGATTGATTCGCACGATTACACGATCGCAACTTGTACAAATCACGTTCCGGAAATTTTGGGTCGGGATTTAAGGGACAGCCGAGAAAGTAGTTGCGGATAGAATTCACGGATTTGGTTCCCGGGCGCTGGAACACTGCAGGGTTCTCGCCGTAAATACGTCGGGATGAATATTCGAGAGGAGTCTGAATATTTGATATCAGTTGAATCCCGTTACGTCCGTTCGGGCCATTCTTCCCAGCCGCGCGTGTGTCGAGAAAGCCGATACGTGGAGTGCTCCACGGTTTCCAATTTAATCGAATAAACGAATTCGCCTTCTGGACGCCGGCAGGGTACCAGAACCGGTGGTCGCCCTCTTCTGTTTCGGCAGAATTTGCCGGTTCTACACTCGTTCCACTGTCTGCTACATTCGAGTGGCACGTAAGCTTGTACAAAAGAATTCATTGATTCGCATTCTGCCGGCGGACCGGCCGACTGATAATGCATTTGGATTTAAAAGCCGACGGCGCTCGAGTGCACTCGAATGCGCCCTGTGTCCTCCCCCTCGGAAGGAACCTCGCGGCCGCGGATAACGAAAGCAAGCGTGGAAGCGAGATGAAAATTAATATGGCAAAAAGGTGAAAGATATTATATACACATATATATATTTTTAATGGAAACGTTAATTTTAAAGAGTAGTGTAATTGAAATGAACCAATAACGAAATGTAGCTTTGCGTGAAGCAAATATGAAAGCAAAAATGAAGCTCCACTGATAAAGAATTCAGGCTTTCACATTTGTAACGTAAAATTTAATTTAATGGACAGTAGTGATTAAAAATTAATATAGCTTTTCATTGATACACTGATAGAAGGATCTGGTAAAAATTTGTTTGGGTATTGGGTACCATTTTTACTTTTAAAAAAATCGAAATGTAGCGTTGCGTGAAGCAAATATGAAAGCAAAAATGAAGCTCCACTGATAAAGAATTCAGTCTTTCACATTTGTAACGTAACATTTAATTTATTGGACAGTTGTGATGAAAAATTAATACACCTTTTCATTGATACACTGAGAGAAGGATCTGGTAAAATAAAATACCGGGTATTGGGTACCATTGTTACTATTAAAAAAATGTTACTGGTAGCGAATGCCATGGCAATAGGAAAAGGATTTACAAATAACTAAAACCGGGGTAGTACGGAGAATTATTATCAAAATCATTGTCGAGTAATTGAGACGAGGGCCAATTAGCTTCGCCCGACTGTAACGAGAGATCGACTCTGTGTGTCCATTATCCATTATAGAGTCTAGAGAGCTTTCTCTTGGGGCCCCCGACATTATCGAAAAATCCATACTTCTCTAGTTCCGATAGAAAATTCGATCAGTACTGGATAATGAAAGGACTTTAATTCGCGGAACGCGGAACGTGGAATGGGTATATATATATAGATATAAAAATTGAAATGAAACTTTGAAATGAAAATTTGAAAGCCCCACTGATAAAGAAGGTTTAGTCTGTTAAACTTATAACATATCAAATAAAATTGAAAGCCCATTATCAAGTAATCGAGAAGCCGGCCAATTAGTTTCGTCCGACTGTAACAAGCGATCGGCACAGCAGGGTACAGCAGGGCAAAATGGTACCCAAAGTAGCGTTTTTGAAAATGCAATTTTCCAATAATTTATGACCCTGAAGATATCTGCATGACATCAAATTTCATCACTGGCAAGTCATTATCAGTGTACGGCTGTAGGAAGAATAGGGGAGAGCGAGGTAAAATGGCACAGCGGGACAAAACGGGATAATGAGACAAAAAGCAATTTTCCAATTACTTTTGGATGACGACATAGGTAATTCGTAGGGCAAAACGCGGTTGAAAATGCGGATGTATCGTTGGGACAAATTGGGGCATCCAAAAATTATTGGAAAACTGAGTTTTTATCTCACTGTCCTGTTTTGCCCCACTGTCCCATTTTGCCCGGCTCTCCCCTAACGAATCGTTCGCTTATAGAATTTTGGTCTCCAAGTGAACTTCCTCGAGCAAACTTTGCACGATGCAGAACACAGCCGATATAACTTAATGAAATTTGGGCTCATGCAGATATCTTCAGGGTCATAATAATTTTAGAACGTCCCATTTTGCCCCATCGACGCACCCCGATTCTTGGTCCCGTTTTGCCTCCACAGTCCCGTTTTGCCCCGCTCTCCCTCCTTTCTCTCGGGATCGCCGGCATTAGGGGAGACCGGGGCAAAATGGCACAGCGGGGCAAAACGGGACTGTGAGGGCAAAACACAGTCTTCCAATCATTTTTGAATGCCCCATTTTATCCCAACGATACATTCGGATTTTCCAACCCGTTTTGCCCTGCTGTGCCATTTTGCCCCGCTCTCCCCTATCGAAAAATCCATACGTTTCTAGTTCCGATAGAAAAATCGATCGGTACTATAATGAAAGGACAGACGATTCGGCTATTATCCAGCCTCGGTTTGTTCGCGGAGCGCGGAACAAACGAACCGAACCGCGGACCGGGGATATTGATAGGAAGACGCGGAGGTGCAGAATAACGAGGTACATGGACACCGCTCTGAGCGTCGACCGGGAAGAGCTGCGGCAGTCTGGGTGATTCCGCAAAGAGACGTTGGGAGGATCGCGGCTTCGCCAACTTGGTCCAACTGGTAACTTTGGTTCGTCGGAGGACGCGAACCGAGAGTTCGCGGGCTTCGGGGCTTCGCTTCGTCGCTGTTATACCGGAGGAACCTCGCGCGAAGAGGCAATCTGTCCTCGAGCACCTACTCGGAAAATTTGGTCTTAACTATCGAACCGTCTACGACTGACGACGACGACGAATTTCACCAATTTCACGTGCAACTTTCGTGCACGTAAGCCGAACAGCCGGAATACCGGCTGCGCGAGGAAACCCTCTCGTTCTAAACGTGTTAGTGCATAGGCATAAACAAGGATACACAAGAGCCTCCTAACTGTATCCGGAAGTGTGGCAACTTGTCGTCGGTCCGCGGTACGAGACCGACTACGGTGATTGGCGCAGAAACTCGGCATGGTGGCCGTTTTTTCCCCGGAAAAAAATTCCCCGACTTTTCCCTGACTTTTCACTGACGAATTAAACATTTTCCCTGACCAAACTTTTAACGACTTCTGTTCTAAAAAAATTAACAATACAAATGAAAATGCCTAATTATTGTATTAATGTTTAATTCCATTAAATTATTTTTTTTTAAATGTTCCCAATTTTTTTAAGCCTCCCTTTTATGTCCTTTTTCAAGGAATTTAATTTTTCCCTGACCAATTTTGGAATTCCCTGACTTTTCCCTGATTCCCTGACCACGACTCTTTTTCCCTGACTTTTCCCGGTTTTCCCGGTTTTCCCTGACCGCGGCCACCATGCTCGGTCGGTAACGGGGCGGATGCTCGGGGCCATTCGCCTTATAGACGCGAAAATGGCCCGGTTGGGATTCCTTCGTAACTGGAAAAACGGCACACAACTGTATACACAAGGCTGATTGTCGTCCGCCGAAACGCTATATTGGTTGGTCCTCCGGCCGGCGTGGGCAGCCGGAGTGAAGCCGACGGTCTTCCGAGTACAAATAGGCACTTAATAATGTCGCTACGCCACTGCATGGCGGAGAACAATAAACAAAAGTTCTCCGTGACGTCACTTCCGGTTTGAAAAGCTCACTTTAAAAAGATTTAAACATTACTTTGCGACGTCACTTCCGGTTTGAAAAATCTCAGTTATCAATCGGAAGTGACGTCACGCAGGAGAATTTGAAAAATCACTTTGCGACGTCACTTCCGGTTTGAAAAATCGCAGTTATCAACCTTTAGTGACGTCTTACCGGAATACCTCACTTCCGGTATGGAAAACGCATTCTTCAACCGGAAGCGATGTCGCAAAATAAAAAAACTTCCGGCTTAAAAGTGTGATTTTCAAAGCGACGTCACTGTGTTTTTTTTTTAATTATCTCCGGAATGTATTTCGAATGCGACCGGTGACAAAAACTTTTCCTTTTTTTTTTCATAGCCAACGAAATGTCGGAACGAACGAGCTATAATGAAAATTAGCTGGGTCCCAATAGGGCGGGATATTGCACGAGCGTGAGACACAGGGACGAAGCGAAGGGGATGATTATCCGAACGAGTGGTTCACCGGGGATTTTTGATGTCGCGCGTACGCCTCGATGTGTGGGTGAATGCTGCAAAACTCTCGCATTGCTCGAACGAGAAATACGTTTGCTCGAATAATGCAGCCAGTCTGATCCCCGCTGAATGAGGCAGGACATCATTCATTGGCCTTGCTCACCTGCTAGACTAATCGCCCTCGCAGACCGGGCGTGTGCTGCATCGTTGCTTACCGACAATGCCCGACCGAGCACAATAGGGCGAATGGATGGGAGGAAAGAAAAAAAACGTACGCAACTTTAGAATTACGACTTGGACGAAAAGGAGGAAAACGCAGGGAAGTAGATAATTACGGTATTCGCGGAGTGTGCACGGTCGAATAAATCCTGCACTGTACACATAGTCCGGTACATTACGATGTAATGATGGACAATTGTGGTCCAGCGATTCTGAAAAGATCTTTCATTAAGCGTTTATTAATTGAGAGGTAATTTCGATCCTGTTGTATTCAAAAACAGCGCGGAACATGGCGTCCGAGTTTCCCGTCAGTAGTGATTCGTAAATTCGGATTATCTCGAACAGAGAACTCCTTTGGTTGCTTCGGGCGGAGGAAAGTTTGCGAAACTGCGGGAACGAGGAGGAGAACGACGAAGACGATGACGACGAAGGGGGCTACGAGAAATATATTCGTTTGGCACGTGATCGGAATATATTGTTCGATGGAGTAATATGAAATAAATTGAAACGATATACAATAGAGTGTGCAGGGTTGAAAAGATACGGTAGAGTAAAAGTTCGGTGCGTCAGGATGTGACGATAGAAAATCGCGTTGCGACTGTTTTTAAGAGATTTTTTTGTGAATTCGATACATTGCCAAAAAAACGACATTCATTAAGTGGGCGGTAATTATATATAAAACAAAAGCACGCAATACATGCCGACCAGTTTCCGAGAGTTGTGTAAATAATTCCTATGCTGAAAATGGTCAATTAAAAAAATTTCGATATAAATACAAATTGCACGTATTTTGTGTGGAAATAGGCCAACTGAAGCGAATGGCGGTGGCAGAATTGCAATATATATTTTTTTCGAAATTTCAATTATTGACCATTTTTAGCATAGGGAAATCCTATGTTAAATTTAGCGAAACGGCACTTTTTTTCCAAATAATTTCGAGATATCGAATTAAAACCTCCGTCATTGTTTTCAAGTGGCATATTTACCAACCGATTTCATTAACGAAAAAATGCTAATAAATGTTTTTTTCTCAAAAATACCATTTTCGTCGAAAATGGTATGCCCCTTCTCATTTTTCCACTTTCAAGATGGCCAAATATTTTTTTTCGAGATATCGAATTAAAACCTCCGCCATTATTTTCAAGTGGCATATTTCCCAATCGATTTCATTAACGAAAAAATTCGTGACCCGAAAACTTCGCGTTGTCTCGAATGGAGCCTCCTTTGGTAATTGCTTAGGACGGAGGAAAGTTTGCGAAACTGTGAAGCGAGGAAGACAACGACAAACACGATGACGACGACCGCTGCTACGAGGAATATATTCGTTTGGCACGTGATCGGACTCCCTTGTTCGATACAGTAATATGGAATAAACTGAAGCGATATATAATAGAACTTGTCGGGCGGGGAGGGGGGGGGGGAGAGAAGAGATGTATAAGGTTGTACAGTTTGCAGTGGATATACGAGTCTACACAGAAACTTGGTTTACGTCCCGACAAGTTAAACGTCGGACACGTAGTGGCAGCGACGAAGGGCTCGGCTACGTGCGGCGGTCAGGATACGAAAATAAATTACGAAGTGTTTCTTAATGAAACCCCCTGTTGACGTTGTATACGCGAGGGAGGCCAACCCCCCTCGGCCGGGCGTACAGGACGGTAATTTTTCAGACTTGTCCCATTCTCGTCGGGAAGACACGGACGTGGAGTAAAAGCTTACGTAGCAACGACGTCGGGCCAGCCCCCCCCCCCTCCCCCCCCCGGCCCGACGTCGACGTTGAAAGTGGAAGCGGGTAAACAGCTACCGGCACCTGGACTCGCTCTGCCCCGGTTACCGTAACGCGACAAGCGAAATGTCGATGGTGCCAGTTTGAAGACGCAAAAAAAACAAATATTTTATTATAATAAATTTATAATAATATTGTGACAATAGTATAAAATATTTATTTATTTATTTATTATGTATTTATTATGTGTTTAATTAATTATTTTTATTATAATATTTATTTCAGCAGTACCTTCCTCTTTACTTTCCCCTCACAAAATGTCAAAATATCGATCGTCTGATCTCTCTCACCTTCTCACCGGAAGTCTATAATATTTATTTATTTTATTTTCATTTTTGAGTTTAATTATTTTCAATGCATTTATTGTGCTTCATCGTAGAGGCTCGCTGCGTAAAAAAAATTTGGAGATTTTAGGGGTCTGAGTACCTAAAAGATAGGTCGAAGCGAATGTAATTTTTAGCTGGCGTCCGGATTTATGTGTTAACTTTTTAATGATTAATTTTTTTATTTATTACTTTTAACTTTTTATTCGGTTATTGCATTTATAACGATGAAAATACAGCTTATACTTGCTGTAGAGACGTAATTTATTTCGGGAGGGTGGTAAATAATGCGAGAAAAATGTTCACAACATGTTTGGTATTTTATTGAATAATACTTCGTCTGTATGCGTCACTAATCGTTATATATGTGTGTGCCCAGTGTATTTCGCTTGGGAGTTAGCAGGCCCATCAGTGAGTACGTATTTACATATACACTGTTCTACAATAACGCAATCGCGACTATACACGTAACGCAACGTTTTATATCGACGTCTCTTAATTTCATTTCGCCCTCATCTTGTACACATCGTCTTCATTTTTCCACCAGTGGTTATGATAATCCTTCCGTTTCAATTTCAATATTATTTTATCTCAATTTACACAGCAGATCCTCTATATAGTTTTATCTATAGTATTTATGTTCATTATATCATCATTATTAATAATAATTCAGGTGTACACCAAAGAATCCATCCTTGTGTACAGTTCGAATTTTTTTTTCGATTAAACAACGTCCTCATAAGCTGAATAACACTGTTGCCGTCGGAACATAAAGTTTGTCTATTAATAATCGGCCCTTTCGGAAAAATAAAAGTTTTTTTTTCTCTCGCTCTTTTAGTTTCCAAGATTTTTCCATCTTTATATATATATATATTTTTTCGGCTGGTGAGCAAACTATCAGCTCCGACGGTATTGACTGAGGTTCATGACGAATATAGATCTAGTGCGAGAAAACACTGAAATTTCGCGTCGTCGTATTATATATATATATGTGTATATATATATATATATATCATCACAACAAGTGTAGGCTACAGTACAACGCAACGTACAACATACATTTTTTTTTATTCCGTGTACGCACTTGTTTTGCACTTTTGCACGTGCGAACATGTGTGAATATTGGATATACGATATATACATGCATGTGCACACACGTCTTTTACACAACATATATCTATGCATCGATTTGTTTTTTCTTGTTTTCTTCAATTTCACGAGGAATCAAAGAACTTTTGAAAAAAAGAGCCTGTTCGAATTTTCATTCCTTTATCATATACATATATATATAGATTTTTTTATATATTTTTTTTTCACTATATCCACAAAAATATTCATCCATTATTATCGGGAATTATGATGCTGTTTATTGAGTTACTTTTTTTCTTTCGTTAATCTGACGAAGCGATATTTATAATTTATAGCGGTGAAGCTAAAGGAAGATTCGCGACAGGCTCGTACAAAATTTCGACCTTTCCCGGTCTGTACAATCATTTTTGTCGATGCAGTTTTTACACACGCTTCAGAGATTTTTACCTTCTAGCTAATACAAACAATACGTTAGTACGGCTAATATATCGCTTAAGAGTTTTTTTTTTTTTTTTTAATACGCAGCGCATATTCGGTTCCAGAGATAAAGCGAGGCGTTCACGGAGTTTGCGATTTACTCAGACGTACCGTTTTTATAGAAGTGTAAAATTTATTTATTGGTCCAGAGATATCTTTTTTTTGTTTGTTCATTTTCCGCGTGGAGGCCTCTTACTTGCCCGGACTCTACTTCCTCACTTTTATCGAGTTCATTTAACGCACAAGATCTTTTCCCGTCATTTTTTTTCTATTTTTTTTTTTTGCTTATTTCCCTTTTTTGTTTGTTGTGCCTCCGGGCGCTTAAATAACTTCGTAATACAATGTTTTGCCCGACGTTTTTTTAATTGTTCTGTTCTATTGTTTTAACGCCAAACCCTCGTTACTTTTTCGATGTCATTTTTTTTTTTAATCAGCTACCGATTTCTTATCAGCCGTGAATATGTGTGTCAACTTAACGATTCGAGTCCGGCTACTTTGTGCGCAAACTCTCCTTGGTCCGACAATTGTTCTGTTCAATACTTGCCGGCCGTTCGACCGCGAATTCACCGAAGTGAAGATATCGTCGGATAAAAGCATTTTTAGCTCTAAAAAAAGTGAAACCACTACGATCATTTTTTGTTATTTTTTATATAGATTGGATCAGATGCAGGAAATTTGAGGACCAGTCGAATATGATTTTTGTTTTCCCTGCCGGACATTTTTTTGTTTTTTTTTCACCCATTAGATATATTTTTGAAATTCGTCACCTTAAATTAAGAAATACCTGCGATATACAGCGCGCTTGCCAAAAATTAATAAAAAGCGGTTTTACATCGTTACCGAAGATGATTCCTTGAGGAACAATGAAGACGAGTTTGACGACAACGAGAACGACGACAATGCTATAATAGCTAATTAGCTAGACACCGAAACTTGCAACAACATTTTGATGCGTGTTATCAATCCCTGCAGTCAGTCTGAATCTAATTGACATAGTGGTCGAAAGGTTCACTTCTTCCTCCATCCGTTTTTACCTCGTGCGATGGTTTTTTTTTTTTCAAATTTCTTCTCTCTAATCTCTTATCGTTATTGTTATTACACACGATAATTAGCGCAACTACGCGATTATAATTTACACGGGTACGTTTTTTTTTTTTTTTTTGGGTAAGATACACTTAAACTTAACGCTTTCAGATGAAAGATCCATCGGGGCATGTTTTGTCACTCGCTTTTTTTTCTTCTCTTGCTTTCTCATAGAGGAAGCTATGTATTCGTTAAAAAAATAAGTAAAAATAAATCAAAGTGAAATAATAACTGCCTGAGCTAGCGAGCTGAATTTTATTACACGCAAGTGAACCGGTCACTTCTCTCCGTGTAGAATTTCGCGAAAAAAAATTCTGCAAAGGCTAACTTTAGAACTTTTTGTCTGTTCGGCGGGTTAAAAATTTTTGGAATTGAAAACGAGCATTTTTGCAAAATTATCAAATTATAAAAATTATTTGTTATTAAAATTATTAAAATTAATTGTTCACGAAAATATTGATGAACGACGTTGTGTTAGTTTACACGTTGCGAGCAACGCACAAACTAAATTTGCATCTATTTTTTTTAGCATTTCTCTCACATGAAGCTACCGACCGCAGTGATACACTCTACTCAACAATGCTATGCGCTCAATCGAAGACCGATCTGACAATTTTTTTTCTGTTACCCGCCTTTTTTTAAATTTCACGCCGCCGAGAAAAGCAATTCGGAGATTCTAAAGCTCTCGTATAGCAATCATAGGAACGCGCGCGTTTATCACTAGTGATCCTCGATTATGCAACATCGAACTTATCTCACAACCTTTTTTTGCCTTCCTTTCGTCCCGAACAAGATACGCGAGCCTCAGACGAAAAACAGATCTTCCCCCCGTTTTGTTTTAAGGTGATGTGAAAAGTGTCCCTCCGATGGTAAAACAGTTGCGTGTATTGAGAGAATCATTTTATAGACTACTTCATGCAATTAAATGCACACATCAATATTTTTTATTTAATTTTTTTAAAATTTTTTTAATAACTTTCTGACATTATTATTGTGCAAACTGAATGTTCTTGGCATCTTGAAAACAGTTGATTTTTTTCAGATTTTTATACCATTATGAAGTGTTCAAATTCTCACTGAATCGTGAGAATTCATCGATAATACCAATCACCCGATTCGGGTAACTGTTTTACCATCGAAGTATTTCCATAGTCGCCCCAAACTTTCGTTGAAGGTTGAAGTTTCACTGAAATTCCATCCTCACATTCTCCCTACGAGCCTACGATTCGTTACTCGCATCGCTTACAATTATGTCGCTTGTATCCGGTCACATCTTAACCTACGCCTACATTTATGTGGAGGCAGTTGCACATTTGTTCTGTTAAATTTTTTTTTTTTCAATAAATATTATTACCGTGCTGGACGCATTCCCAAAAAACCGCGAGATGTAATAATACTTCATTGTTTGCTTGTAAAACATGCGACTTTTGATTTAATATTTTTTTTTTTTTGGTACTCATAAAAAAAAAAGAATTTTATCATCGCGATACGGTAATCTGGGTGCTCCGTTTACTTAGTATCACAATAGTACGTCTAATTTTCTCTTGCGGTCTTACGTGTCTCAAATACACTCTAGAAAACACTAATTCCTCATTAACGTTGTTATATGTCGTTTAGCAATAATCGGTATGTTCATCCAAACGTCTAAACTCTACAAAGCTGTTATGTGTATAGTTTCTTATAATTTTTTTTTTAATTACCTTGAAACTCTGTTCTCTTTTGTGCTCTAGGTCCTGCCGTCGTATATCACGCGACAGCTGTGTAATTATTGTGTCACATTTGTTTCTCGTTTAATTGTCGACTTTTTTGCGATTTTCTCGCGTCATTTTGGATCACCTGGTCATTTTTTTTTTTTAAGATTGTAAAAAAAAAATCGGCCTTTCACCTGATTCGTTACCTTTCAATGCGGTATCTAGATACAAGAGAAGAAGATTCAGTGTCACTTCATGATATGTTGTTTACACGCATTAAAAAACAGAAATCTCAATCGTTGGAGAAAAGTTAGAAAAAATTCGTCGATCAGTGAATCGACGGATACTCGATTGAGAAAGACTGTAAAGCCGATCCTGGTACTCAGGCTCGGATTTACGGTAGAAAACAATGAGAAAACGATTTTTGGACTACAAAAGATGTTATCAAAGTGTTTTTGTTTTTTTTTTACGTATATAAATTTATCAGGCTGTTTGGAAGCCGCGATATGCATACTTTACAATAAATTATCTTCACTGCGGAGTCGCCACATTGAAAAGATGTTTTTACGCAGATAGGCCTGTATCTAGATACATCGCGATACCAAGAAAATTATTTTAAAAACAAAGCTCTCATCGACGCCGTTTCGATGTTAGTCTCGCAAAATAATGTTTCGACCGCGTCTAATGCCGAATTAATGCGTCTAAGTGACGATAAATAAGACGGCAGCTCCTCGAGGGCGCGTCAGATACCGCAGTCGGTAAAATCGCATTTCCTATTTTCTCCGAGACTGTTAAGGACTTATGCCACAGTAAAATTATGCATTTTTTTTTCGATAATAATAAAAAAAATTTCAGTGTTGAAAATTGGTGAAAATCCACAGTTAACAAATGTCCGTCATTTTGCCAATTGTTCACCCAATTTATTACAAAATAATTAAAATTGTTTGTTTCTGATAAAATGTCTTTTTGAAACCAAGACCACCGCAAAGGATCTTCCAAAAAAATTGTTGACGCCGACCGGCAAAAAATAATAGCAATAAAATTGAATTAAAAAATCTCCAAACGTTCTTTAACATCCCCTCCATCCACCCAAAAAAAAATTAAATGGATGAAGCGTGTATTTACCGACGAAAAAAAATTACCAAATATGCATGCGTTTTTACCCATTTACAGTGGCGTAAGCCCTCAATTGCTTTTCTCTCCGACAATCGTCCGATGTTGTGTTTTGTTTTTGTTTTATTTATCGCTCGTGTAAACAACCGCGAGTAACAGAGTCGTCCGAGACGACAAAAAGCGCAACACTTCGTGTCACGGAGACGCAACTTTGGGCCATCGGTATGGCCCGAGTCGCGCTCCAAACCAATCGTCCT
This sequence comes from Ichneumoninae sp. A BG-2022a, assembly GCA_030522665.1. Lineage (NCBI taxonomy): Eukaryota > Metazoa > Arthropoda > Insecta > Hymenoptera > Ichneumonidae > Ichneumoninae sp. A BG-2022a. Next base: position 6,705 of record JAPYZC010001575.1, on the reverse strand, counting down.
CGCCATTTAGGTCTCGGAGGAAAGCACCAAAAAGTAGCAACACGGTGTGTTAGCCTCGTTCCACGGTGTGTATACAAATGATTCTCCATCGTAGATCTTATTTATTCATATGTGTATATGTTCTATATATGTTCTAATCTATATATATAATATATATTCGTGTATTGTTTTTTTTAAATATATATTAATAATGTAGTTGTATGTCATCGTACCATCGAGAGGCACATTAAGGCGAAGTGAAAGCTCCTATCTGTCCCCCTCCCCCCTGCCGGGCCCAGTATAAAAAATTGTAATGAACTTTTTCAAGGGTGAAGTTTTCAGAACGCCCATAACGATTCCTAAATCCTGTACGAAAAATATTAATTACAGTTTTTTAAATTCCGACCGCTATGTTTCACTGCGCCTTAAGATTATGTGATACCAGTCGACCGATAAGAAAAACGGTAATCAGTACCCTAGCAGCTTGAGTAAGCGTTTTTTTTTCATAATTTCACCGTAGAATAACCCAAAAAATTACGGTAATTCAGGGTCACTTTGTATTCGGTAGCAATAAAGGGAAAAAATAACCGTGTTTCAACTTCTGGGCGATTTCTGCTGCAGTTATTCTTTCTGTCACTCAAACAAAAAGAAAGGACCTTTCGCAAGCGCAGGCAGAAGTCGAAATATGAATATTTTTGCGATGTCTTTAACGGTAAAAAAGTCACCCAAAATTACCGTAATTTTTCGGTTGCCGAAGCTGCCAGAGGTATTTTTCTCTGTCGCGGTCGTTTTGTCGACAGAGAAGTAAAAATTACAGTTTTTATTACCGACAGGACACGGCTTGGTCGGGCGGTTTTACCACATTACCTTAATCGTAGCGTGTACAAAGTTCCGCGCACAGGTAATCCCGTTTTTGAGAGAAACAAAATAATGATAAATCCTTCGAACCTTTCGATCTTTCGACAGTACGCTGGGCGCGAGGGACACACACGCAGTCTCCGCTCGTGTTCGTTGTGTGCTTTCGTCTTTCGTTTCATTTTTTTTTTTTTTTTTACAGAATATAATTATTAAGTTGGTATACAATCGGGTGAAAATGGCCAAAATAATTGTTTGGTTCTAGTGACTCGACGGTGCCTTTGCGGGTTGTGTCCCTTTTCTCCGGTCGACGGAGTTACAATAGAGGAACTACGTTTGGCTGCCAGCGCTTCCTAGTCGTCGGTCTTTAGGAGTATTCGTGTGTCGAGCCGCGGAGAAAAGGAACACCGGCAAGAAAAATTACCGAGCCGGTCTCGATCCTAATAATGGCCGATCGAAAGTGCGATTTTTTGTACAGGCAGTATAGTTATAGGTAAGATCCCTTTAGGAGGATCTTCGGACCGCCTATGTGGGACTCGAGGCTCTGCCATGGTCGCACGCTAAACCAGCCTTCCCGACAGAAAAATGCCTTCTCGAAGTGAGCATTTTTTTTTTTCGGGTTGATTCCGAGTCTGAGGTACAAAAATGAAAATCAAACGATATCCAGGGTGGACGAAGACATAGCGAAAATCCCGGAACACGAGGATCACATTCGTGTCTGTAAATTTTCATTTTTCGTTTGTCCATTTTTTTGTTCTCTGTTCCAAATTGGGCTCATAGAAAAAAAAAAGCTTCAAATGGGTAAAAACAAAAAAAAATCGCAATTTCTGGTCTATTACAGACTCTTTAATGCTAATGTAGCGTGGCGTTGTTAATTATAAAATTGTGATTACATGACACAGCGTAGAAATTGCGGTGTTTTCTTTTTTTATATAGGTGTAATTAGAAAATTAGATTTTGCCCATCGCTGCATTCGAGTAATTTCTTTCCTGCATCTTTCACGACTGTTACCTTCGATAAATCCCTACCGCTACGTTTTTTTTTCAGATCCTAAATACTGTTCGAGGCTTCCTCATGGGCCGCACCGCGAGTTATTTATCCCTTCGGTATATTTATACATATACATTTTGTATATATATACACACACAAAATGTATAATATATAATATGATAAGATGTACGATGGACTATACGCGTGTGTCTGTGTGTGTTTGTGTGTGTTTCTTCATTTTTTTTTCTTACTTTAGTCAAGTTTTATCTCATTGCAGCGTTAATATTAATCATTGTTTTCTTTTTCATGTAACACGATCGCAATATATATATTTACATTTACTATCTACAGTTATCTACACATCAAGAAACGGTTAGTTGTTGTTGTTGTTCTTAGCGGTTTTGTGGCATTGTGTTAATTTTTTTGTCTCGTTTTTTTTAATCTCCCTTAATTCATCGGGTGTGGTGTCGGTGTTTACGGTGGTGATTTTTTTTGTAACTACCAAATATATTCCTCTCGAGTGCCTCTCAATTGCCATATCACATTATGGTTTTCTCTTCTTCTCGCATCTCCCTCCTATGTGACTCTACGATTATTTTCCAACTACCGCATTAACATTATTGACAGCCAAAATAATTTCATCGAACCACTCGTATCTCGAAAAAAATAGTCTGCCGTACCCTTTTCACAGGTGAGATCAAACGAACAAACATCTGTCAACGAGCAGAATTCAGAGCAAATTTTTTGTGTCAAAGCAAACAAAAAAAAATATGAACATAAATTCATTATCGTACTTCATCGTGTCACTGAACAATCTACGGTTAATCCGCGAGCATCGCGATGTAAAATAAAATAAAATAAATACGAATTTAAAATTAAATAGTACAAAGTAACATAGTGTGGGGGTATCAACAAACAAGTATAGCCGGACGCTGTACAATATTCGCCGCAACTTGGGTCCATTCCTCTCCTTCCATTCGAATGCCAATTTCTTTCGCTTTCCATTCGTGTGTTCTTTCGTTATTTTTTTCTCTCGCGCGTTTCATCGACCCTTTCTCGAAAAATTCTTTCGGTCATAGTGAGCCGTGCAATTTTTTTTCGACTTTCTCAACGCGTGATCCGAGCATCGAGCGGCCCATTCCATTATCCGCGAATATCTTTAGATCCATTTTTTTTCTCCAACTGTCCACAGTCCGCTCGAATAAATCTCCAGCAAGGGGTGATTATTTTCTCATCTCTTAACGTCATTATTAGTCTTCCTCTGATCTCTCCTGGTATTAGGGGGACATTTGTAGTTTCTTTTCGCTGTTGTTGTTGCTCTTGTTTTTTTTCACCGCTCGAGTCCTAAGTTCAGGTAAGATTAGGCTGCGGCGTCGGCGGGGGCGTCGATGACGACCCGGGGTGCCAGCACGAGGCCGTGTCCTATATGAATGCCCAACACTCCAGTGTCTTGACAACGAAGTCCTCGTGCGGCGCCAGCGGCTCGTTGCCGTAGGTGCTGCACGACTGTGTTCTACCTTGGTAAAGGTCACCGTCCAGCCATAGACCGAATTTGCCACTGTAAAGGGGAAAAAATCGATCAGTTACTGTTGTTTATGCTTCCTCATAGAGGAAACTTTGTTTTGCTCCAAAATTTTTTTTTCGAAATTTCAATGAAAACGTATTCAGTATGTTTCAAAGCGTCGAAAAATCACATTTATGAAAAGACAGAAAATGCTTTCTCATAGGAAAAGCTTTGCGAATACAGGAACATTATGTGAAAGTGATAAGAAAATTGCAACTTTTATGAGAAAGTGCTATGAAAATTTTAATTCTCAACTTTTATGAGGAAGCGATATGAAAATTTCAATTCTCAACTGCATTTTTATGAAGGCACTTCTATGAAAGGTTTTGTAAGAAATTTCGATAAATTTTGACGTCTCCGTAGGTAGATCTTTTGACTGCGGATGATGAGCCATAATATCGTGTTCTCTCGCCGGCGACGAATGAAAATAAGTTAGGCATGCTTACTCTCCAGCGCCGATAGCTAGACTCTCGTTGTTTCCCTTGATGAAGTAAAGATTGTCACCGGTCCAATTGAATGCTTGGAACCTCGGTGTAAACCTGAAGAGGAGTGATTCGCCCGTTCCGTAGAAGTGATCGCTCACGTGGAGTGAACAGGATGTAAGCGCACCGAATACCTACGAATAATTAAAAGTGGTTGAAATTGATTTTTTAATCCACTGTTTGAAAATCTCATTATTTGGCCGAAAATGACGTCAATTGGAAATACGTCACTGTGGTTGAAAAATTGTATTTCTGGACCGGATGTGCCATATTTCCCATATGAAGTCTACGGAGTGTCTACTGGTCTTGCAAAAAAAGATATATATTGTACTCACGTTTCCTTCTGTGTCTTCGATAACGAGCAGAATCGGGCTCTCGACCTTGGCCATTTTTCGGTACATGCTGTTGAGACTGAAACCGTGTTGGCTGGTGCTGAAGACGAGAGTCCACAGATATCCCTCGGCTCTCGCTGGCAAATGACGGCACAGGTGTTCTCTGTGATCGTCGCTCAGAATTTCCGTTGTGCCGACGAGATCGGGAACTATGATATCCACATCCAGGGATATCGCACTGTTTGCGTACAATGCTCGCCTGAGCTCCTCGCTCATAGACAATACCTAAAGATAAGGGAAACAAAAACAAACAAAAAAAACGATATCTATTAGTTTTGTCCTTTGGTATATACAGGTGTTATATACACGCAATTCCAAGAATTATTATTCTTGGATCTGCTCGTTAACAGTTCTCTACCTACTTCGACATTTAAGGGTGCATAGCATAACCAATTGTAAACAGGAGTTTCTGCTCCAGAGGCCGTGCGCATAAAACGAGCCCACTCTGACAGTGCGAATTTTATTACCTCGAAGATATCTGCATGAGATCAAATTTCAGCTTTGACAAGTCTCTGTCAATGCCCGACTTTAGGAAGAAAAAAAATTGTTCGGTTGTAGAATTTTATTATTTTCGTAAAATTTAGTCTCATGGAGATAACTTCGGAGTGATGAATTTATGACTTTGAAGATATCCGCATGACATCAAATTCAATCTTTGGTAAGTTCTTGTCAATGCATTGCTTTAGGAAAAAAAATTGTTCACTTGCAGAATTTTGTGTGATGCAAAAGACAAAAAAGATATAACTTGATGAAATTTTCGTCTGATGCGGATATCTTCGGGGTGATTAGATTTTTGCGTAAGAGCGTATTAGATAAGTAACGTCAAAGAAGGCTCTTTTCATACAAGCTCTTTTTTAAATTTTTAATGGTTCTTCATTTTCGACAGAGAAAAACTTTGTTTACAACTGGATATGCAATCAGGTGGGTTCGTCGACAGGTGTGAAGGGAAGAAAAAAAATTTGTAGGATTTCCAAGCATCTTGTATATTTTGGATTCAACTTATAAAAAAAAATCTTTCTTCGCTTCACTCCTGACGGACGACTACGTTGTGTTCAATGAATACGAATTATATATAGACATGTTACGTAAGTAACATTGCGGTGCGACATATCGGTGAGCCATCGGTGTTACGGTAAACAGTGAACGAACTAACGCGAGGATGCTTTATACATACAAATTTTCTAATTTCGTTACTAAATCTAAATACAATTAGAGCACATATTATACACTAGATGCATCGAATGTTGTCGTGTTGTTAAGGTAGTTATCGCGCGATAACGATTTTCATGCGAAATCGTTAAAACTTTACGAATTTGTTATTCAATGCTTCATGAAAACATGTAAATTTAAAAAAAATTATTGACCATTTAGAACGCAAGTTTTTGCGATTTTCGAAAAAGTCCTTATACACGGCGTTTCCTATCTATTTGCAAATTTGATTACTTTCTCAATCACCGTAAATAATTCCTTCTTACGATTTCAATAATTTTTTTTGTACATTAGTTGGATGTTTAACGATCCTTCTCGAAAAATTGTAAGACAATTCACCATCTAGTTACGGAGATAAAAAATAGTAAAGACTGTTTTATATTGTTCCTGACGCTGGTACGACGCGCAGCAGTGGGCAGCCCCTCGCCGCGCACACCATGCGACATATCCCTTCCACACGAATTTCCCCGTATCGCGCGATAACTACCTTAACGCATTTTCTTTTTTGTATCTGTTGTTATAGTTCTTTCAGTATTTTTCTGTTGTAATGGGTGTCGTTCAACGTTGTAATGACGTTAGTAACACATTTTGTTGTGAGATTAATTTTCACTATTAAACTCTGCCACGGAGAATAATATCGTTAGTTTGCGTATTGTAGCGATGTATAATTAGAACGAGTGAATTACGACACTGCCAAGTGGTCGATCGCGGTTCGATTACGAACGACACATGAACATCTCTCATTACACGACGGGCACACAATAATGAAAAGGTGAATCTTAATGAAGATTCACCATTCCAATATCGAGGCATCGGAAAGTTACTCACTCCAGCTCATGGCCCGGATTATTAAACTATCTAACATTTCTCTGAGTTTTCTCAATTCTCTACACCGTTTCTTTCCGACGAATTCATTTCTCATGCGTGTAATAATTAAGGAGGGAGTCTCGCTGGGCGCTGACTTCGCATAAGTTCGACAACAATAAGTGAAAATTGCAAGTACTTCGTGATGGTGTAAAGTTCTGAAAAAAATCATGTATACTAAAGGTACTGAGAAGATTAATTTTGCATAATAATAATTGCAAAATGTTATCAACAAAATCATCAAAAAATTAATTGGTTAACAAATTACCCAGCAACAAAACTTTTTTTTTATGAAAATGATTCGTTTATTTTTGTGAATACGTATGAATTTTTTCAGATTTTTAAGTAATCGTTGATTTTTGTTCTATAA
>JAPYZC010001574.1:0-19165 GCA_030522665.1 Ichneumoninae sp. A BG-2022a | reverse complement strand
TTTTTTTTTTTTGTGCGTTATATACAGACTGTGACGACAATACTGATGAAAATTGCATCCAACGATTGAAGAAAAAAAAATATCCAGCAAAGGGTAAACCGTGCGAACCATCAAGATGCATAGTCGAGATGTTATCGCACTTCACCGAACAAAAACAACTCCAATATCGTGGCAACGTCTACGAAATGCACACTAAGCCGTAGTTAGCGTCTAGACTACAATAGATCTCTTCGTGCGTCGAAAAAATATTCGATATTAAGGCACGTGTGGTAAAAAAAATAAAAAAAATAAAGTGTATATATATATATGTATATATATAGTATGTCGGAAGCAATGACACTGACTCCGAACGTGATTTACCTGAGAGTATCGAATAACCGGTATTTTAGTTATTAAACGTACGAAAGAAATATACAATAAATAAAAAAAAATTACAAAAGTTTAGTTAACGCACCGCTGTCCGCTGGACGTCATTATAGTTTAAGGACTTTCTGGATAGGAATTCTCCATTAAAAAAAAATAATGAAACGAAAAAGTAGTACGAAGGATATCGTGAGGAATACGCGACCAATCGTCCGAGCTCCCACAGACGCCTACAATTATCACATTCGTTTGAATCGCTTTCGTCGCATTTAATGCATCGCGAGGCTGCAAATGCGCTAGACCGGTATACACAACTAGAGTCGTTAATTTAACAAGAAAAATAGAATAGTATCTTTATCCGCAGACGATCAATAAAATCCTTTCTCTTATCGAAGACAAAAAAAAATATGCACAAGACCGGTACACACAACTAGAGCGTCGTTAATTTTACAAGAAACAAAATATAATTTTTACCCTCAGATAAGTAATAAATTTATTTCTTATTCGAGAAGAAAAATAAAAAAAATAAATAAAATAAAAAGATTTATTCAATGACAAAAGTAAAGCCGCTCTTGGCGTCGCCCTCCTTCATGACGCAAAGATTGTGAGCCTTGCACTTGTCGTGATGGTTTACAATTTCGAGCCTGAAGTTGCCGTTTCCGGCGGCGAAGGAGGTACGAATCTCGGGTATCGTGTCGCTCCATTTTCTGCAGTACTTGCAGAACATAAGATTCGAGTGTTGATCGTACTGTAGCCAATGATAGCTCTCGAGCCACGAGGTCTTGAATCGGCCGGCCTTTCTACCGTGCGCGACTGGACGAACGACGTTGACCGTCGCATGGGAGAGCGTGGACTGTATTACCGACGCACCCTGGCGCAAAATGTTTCGACCACTAGTCAATTGCTCGTTAACGCTAGTCTCGTTCTCCACCGAAATTGTTCTATCGACAGCCGCGCTAGAATACCCGTCCCGAGTAGAGAGAGGCGGGTCGACGTTACCGCTAGTGCTAAAATCACAATGCTGTAACGACCCGCTCGGGGTGTCGATATGACTTTTGAATTTCTTTCGAAGCAGCTTGACGCGGCGCTGCTCGTACTCCGAAGGGGCTGACGACATATCGATACATAGGGACCCTCCGGCCATGATGCCGCTTTCACGATAGATTTTCAACGGAGCCGCGCCGTGACGATCGGGCCGAGACATGCTCTGTACATCCATAGTTTCATCACTCTTCCCACATCTTTGAATCCCCCTCTCCACACTAGTCTGTCAACAGAGAAGGAAAGGATATGTGCTTAATTCAACACATTTCAAAAATTTTATCTTTGCTTTATTTCTTTTTTTTTTCATTTCGATTGTGTTCTTTCTTCATCGGGCGATCAGCCAATTTTTTTTTTTTTTTGTTCATTCTCTCATATGGACTTTTGGGCTTTATTTTATTTTTTTTTCCACAATCCCTTCCTTCTGCGTTTCATTCTCTACTCGAATAGTGATTCGATTGGGCATTTCAAATTTCATTTACTCGTCGACGGGCGTTGAGCAAATTTTTTTGGTTTCATTCTCAGACCTTGTTTTTTTCGGCGCTGTATTATATATATATATTTTTTCATTTTATACGTGGGTGTCGACGAAACTATGAATTGATACGAAAAAAAAAATCGGCGTTTTCGTCGTCAGATACTGTCCGTTGATCGTTTTTTCCGATCGGCCTATGACGACGCGGCTTGACTCTAAAGACACGGATGGATAGATGGATTGAAACTTTTCCAATCGATTTCGAATTAACGGAGAGAGATAGACCCCCATCTGTTGCGGAAATTACAGATTTATTACCTCCGAGAAAGTTTTGTCGCTTTTGCCGCGAGTAAGATGGTTAAATAAGAATTTATCTTGGGCTAATCGTGGGGCCCCGATAAAAAATTACCACCGAAAATTAATGGTTCGCGACGATTATCCAAACAAATTTATGTCAAGTCAAAACTGTGAAAAATTGTAAGTCGTATTTTTTTTTTTTCTTGAATAGACTGGACTTTTTGAATAGACTTTTTTTTATTGAAAATACCGCCTAGTCATCGCGCGGCGACAAATTGAAACTGAGATAAAAGCTGCAACCGTTATTTCCGATAACACCGTTTTCGATCGGGCTTTTGCCTCCCTTGATTTTACACGCTTGAAGTTTCCCGCTTTTTCTTTCAATTTTTTTCCTATCGTTATATTTCAAATTATTTTTCCCGATAATCCGTTTCTTCCGCGATTCGTTCCACTGACTTTTTTTCGTTCGGTAGAAGTCATATCGAAACTATGAATTGATTAAAAAAAAAAAAAAAAACAAACAAACAAAAACAAAAAAGATAACAACACGCTGACGTTCGTTGACCGATACTGCGACGATTGATTTCCAACGTCGTTTGTGACGCGATCGCGATAGAGATTTTTCGAGGACCCGCGTGACAAGACGCAAATGCAGTGCATGCGGTGCACGCGTCGCTTTTTTTTCATCAATTTCCGTCGAAGTTTCCTACACCAGCGCAAGGAAATTTACCAAGATTTTTCCTTCCGGCAACGACGAAACGTTTATCGGAGGCAAATGAGGAGTTATCATACGAAACTCAAATACGCTCATTTACCAAACCATGCAAAGCTTTATTATTGCGGAAACGCGTTTCTACGGAATTAATCAACACCGTGCTATGCGAAACTACACAAGGGACGGGCAGAGGTCGATCGTAATATTGTCATACGCATAAATCGTACATAAATAATTTCTTCCTCATTCGATCGGATTAAACAGTCCAAGGATAATCGTCAGAATCGCGTTACCCGAAACGGCTCTCGCCACATGCAATCGTATAACGATAAAATGTATGTACAAACGTTTGTTAGTATTTATTGTTACTTACGGGGAGGGAAATGTTGTCATGGAAGTCAGGCATGTGGTGGTCGAGCTCTTGTTTGATCGGCGCCTGGGCTTGAGTTGACGGGGACATTGGTCGACCCCCATCCTCTATATCGCCGCCTAGTGTATTGTTTAACTTTGGAATCACTGTAGGACTCGATTTGTAACTACATTGAGACGATGCCTGGAAAAGGACAAAAGCAATATTTATTAATTATAACGGTAAAAAGTCGTATGGTTGAAAAATTTATCTGCCGTCGCGCGCAGCCTCTTCCGACCTTAATTGTAATTAACCATAAACAGGTTCACCGCGCTCGAGAAAATTCAGAGGCTTTTTTGCCCGTACAGCTGTTGCGCGGAATAATTTTTTATTGAGGTCATCGTAAAAATTGCTCGCCATGATTATCTCAATGCTCACACACCGATTGTACACGTACCCTAGAAACAACGGTGTAAGAGCTCCTAGACTGTAAAAAGAATCGTATGAAATTTAAGGTAGTCCCTGCGAATAGTGTTCGCTTCGCGGAAGTTTCAGAGTAATCAGAGGGAATTGCAAACACTTCTCGATGGTAAAAAAATCTGAAAAAATCGAGCATTTTAAAGGTGCTGAAAAGATTAGTTTTGCATAATAATAATTCCAACATGTTATTAACAAATTGATGAACAACAAAAATGTTCAAAAAATCTTCCGGACGCTTAACTTTTTTTTTAATTAAAATTAATGTTTTCAACACCTTTGATATGCTTGATTTTTTCGGATTTTTATACCATCCAGAAGTGTTTGTAATTACCTCTCATTTCTCTGAAACTTATGCAAAGCGAATATTACTATTCGCAAGGACTACCTTAGTCTACCGGACTGAATGTTTTTACGCAAAAACTGGTATATTAAATTTCGTGTACGATCGCGATGAAAAATTAATGTTCAGTGTATTAAAAATATTGGAAATTCTTAATTTTTAATAATGTACTTTAATTTCAATGAAAAAGTATATTAATTTTTCAGCACAATTGTACATTAAATTTGTTGTACCAGTTTTTGCATAAAAACTTCCAGTCCGGTACATTAAATTTACAATTTTTTTTTCAGTGTACTGGATTACCCTGCATTACACTGTTCCTCGAGGGACACAATAAACCACGTGTACAGAAGCTCCTGAGAGATCGATGACTCATGCAAAATAGTGACATTAATAAAAATAAATCGGAATTAAATGATATTACAGAAAAAATATATATATATTCCTAGTTTATTTATGGGTATTTCGGAATAACAGGGTAATTTATAATTAATACTTTTTTCCGGGATAAAGTTGATAATGTTTTACGACTGAATTTGTACACGGGAATGGGAATTAAAAAGAAATTTCGTCGTACTTCGGAAAATAATGTTGCGATGACGGAGACTCGAATGTTATTTTTTTATCCGGATTTTCGCAACCGTTCTTAACCGAATTTCAAACGGAAATTCTGTGACACTCGAATTTATTGTCGCTACGTCGGATACAATAAGCGGATACGAAAAATGTATTTTTGTCGTTAAAAATCGCTACAATAGTTTCGAGAATTATGCGCAAGGAACGTGGAACTTTGACGATTTCAACTCTCAGCGTTCGTTGCGAGAGTGAGGAGAAAAAAATGCTCTCTTTCCTCGAGGAACGAAACGCTGGGAGAGAAACTTTCCAGGCTCCTTGATTATGAATAATTGGCGTATGAATCGGCACAGGTACTTATTAAAAGATGTTTTTTGTTATGATTTTTTTTTGTGTACAAAAAAATATTGTATCGTAACGAGATATATATTTCTCACGATTTTTTTTTGCCGAATACCGATAAAATCGCAACTAATGCTTAGGTATCGTTGAAAAATAATGGAGCAAAGTAAATCTTTTTTAAACGAAGGCACCTAAGAATTTACCACGAGCCTTATCGGTGTCTCGTACAGCAACGAATCGGGCAAACTTTCCAAATGGGATGAAAACAAGTGTAACCAAAGATTAACTGTTAAATAATCGATAACGGTTCATCAAGATAACACTATTTCAGTAAGCGAGTTGTGATGCTCGAAATTTATACAAGGTGCCGGAATTCTACGAAAAAAATAAAATAACGTCTTGCGTTTCCATGAAATTCGTATGAATTTTTAATTCGAAAGTTGCCCGTCTGCAAGGGCCAGACTCCGAGGCAGCTGGTCCGGTGTGTGCGAAAAGATTACGCGTAACGCGTACCTCTCCAATTCCAAGGTTAAAAAAACATTTGTTTGAAAAGCTGAGTAATCAGTCTCCCGTCAAGTCCTGATACGCGAAATGAAAGCCCACAGTCATTATCAATGGACACATCAAATTATCAAAGGACGCGAGGAAGATAGATTCCGATTTTTTTCTTTTCCCCATAATAATACGTACAATAAAGTGTATATTATAAAATTACTTTGTCTCTTCATCCGAACCGACACTTGTGCAATCATTTGAACCTCGCTTGAACATAGGAGTGTACCGAACTTTTTGCAAGTTCCAGATGGACATTTTTCGACTACAAAAAGACGATACATAAATATATCTTTTTTTTTCATAAAAAAATGTTTCATCGGTTCGCGAGATATTAATTTCGCGATAAAAATAATTGTGGATAATAGAAATAGCGTATGAATAACGCTGGCTTCGTAAAGAATGACTTAATCGGATTGCAAATTAGCGACGGGAGCCATAAAAATATGTAAAAAAAATTGCAGGACGTATGATAGAAGAAAAAAAATGAAAAAAAATCTTACGCTTCCGTTGCAGTAAAGTTGCCGCATCCGAGCAACAACTCGCGATGTATTATCGAAGCGGCTTACTAGTTTCTAACATCATTGTTCTACGGTCCGAGTTTTTCAAGGACAGCGAGTACTGCAAATCTGCGCGTCGGAAGGTTGGGGGGATGGAGGGGGGGAATTATCATAAGCGCCGAGTGCGCGATGCGAGCCCAAACGATTTAGCTTCTGCGGCCAAGTCGCTTCTCCCGGAGAAAGGAAACGTTCAAAAACTGATGACTCAATGGAGCAGGAATCCCGATCTTGATCTAGGTCAAACAAATGTATTCTAGGACCTACGGGGGGAGAAAGTTTTCGAAGTTCAAAGGACATTTTGTGCCTGCGATTCGTCGCCGAAGAGAACTCATTAATAGTGAAAATAAACTGTGACTGTCGAATCGCGATAAAGGAAACAATCGTTCGACGTACTTCGGGAACAGTAAATAGATAAAGTGAATACTTTTCGGACTTGTTATACGGCTTTACGTGAACATTTTGCTGGATCCTAATCCAGCGCCGGAACGAAATTCCACCCGGGATTAATTCGAATACTCGATAGCGTATTTAATTACTCGGCAGATGTTGGCCTAACGATTGCGCTTGGACAGCACCAACGGGGATGTAACGTGAAAAATTAGCGACACAGAGATTCTTCGAGGAACAAACGGAAATACACCGTCCAGGCTTTCGTCCATGAAAAATAAGAGAAGACCTTTAAAAATGGTTTACTTTCTTCCGTTACTTTTCTTCGATAAAAAGATTATCATCGAGCATTATTTTTGTCGAACGACTGTAAAAATATATATATATATACATATGTATATATTAACAAAAGAACAAATTTCGCATTTTTTCATTTCGAGTTAGACGCGGAATATAATTTGTTTAATGTAAATAAATATTAAGCCGTTGTGTTTATTCGCTACTCCGATAATCCACGATGAGCATTGTTCGATATCGACTTTGAAGTTACTTTATCGACGATCCGATCGACTAAGCGAATTAATGAGAATGCTCGAGCCGTTTCAAAACCCCTGTATGTGACAACGTGTGAGCATTCGAATCGACAAAAAAGGATCCGTTAAACGTTCTAGAATATTCTAATCGGCGATGGTGTGATCGCGCGCGCGCGCGGTTTTCAGCCAGCGATTTATCCGGACCTCTGACAGATGAAAAAATTAGAAAAAAAAAAAAATTGAATCAAAATAACACACTGCGGGGCCTTGAAAACTATGTTTACTTTGTTCTATTTGTGGTGGTATAAAAAAAATCTCTATGTCGTTAATAAAAAAATCACAGGACGCGCGCCAAAATTGTGCTCCTTTTCGGCGAATTCTTTACGAGCGATTTTTCATGATTGAAGAACGATTTTTATTTAACGCGATGGAGCGCAAAAAAAAAAAGTATCAATGTGGAGAGCATAAAAAATTCGGTTTTTCCGAATTTCATTGGACAAAGATGACAATTTTATGGTGAGATAAACTATTGCATTAAATATGATTTTTCCGCGCACAACAATAAAGCAAAAGCTCTTGCGCAAAAAATTAATTCTTTTAAATATAAAAACTTAAAGAATTCACCTTCGCAAAAATTATGTTTTTATGGCAAGACAAAATATTTATATGACAAAAATTTGCCAATAAATGGTATGTGATTTTCTATGCATAAAAAGTTACAGAATTTTTATGCTGAAGTATACATTTTTTTTTCATCTAATTTCATAAAAAATATACTTGACACAGTACTTGACATGCCGAACAACAAGAAAATAATTATAAACAAAAACTACTCGTTAACACGAGGAGTACAAAATTTTTTCTACATTTACTTTCTCGCAAAAATGTGTTTTTGGCAATGATAATCGGACATTACGATATATGCATTTCTAACACCAGGCTAAATAAAATGTATACCTGAGAGTCGGACAAGAAGCGTTCGCTGGGCGGTCCGGTGAGCGAAATGTCGTAACTTCCGGATACCTTTCGTTTCCTCTTTTCAGGATGGGACTGTAGATTGGGTGATTCGGCGTGCCTCGTGCCACTCTGAGTTTCGGGCTCCGGCGACGGGCTCTTCTCCTCCGTCTTGTTATTTACACTATTGTCCGTGAGTCCCCTTATCTGTAGCGCCTCTGCCGTTTTCAGGAACATCGGTAAAAGATGCTGACTGACGTTCACCTCTCCCTTGTACATGAAATGCAGGAGGGCCTTCATCTCCGTGTCGTTTACATCCTTCAGAAATATAATCGGATGAGGATGGATGTTCCCGAGGAATATGTTCTCAAAGTACGGACTGCACGCCGAAAGTATCGTCTGATGAGCCTTGAATGTTTCGCCTACACAGGCGAGGGTAACGTCGCACAGGGCTTCTCTCGCCAGTAGCGAGCTCAGTACGTCCGTCAAATTTGCCGGATGATTGTTCCAACGGAGGCAATACTGCTGGTCCATCTTGTCTATCTCCAATCCCGACCCTACAACCAAACTAGCTTGTCCTGAAGAGGTCAGAGGCAAAGTGCCGCGTGAGTTAGCAAATGTAATGGGGAAGATGTTGACAAAAAAAAAAAAAAAAAAAAAAAAAAAAAATTAATACAATGGTTCTTAAAAAAAAAAAAAAAAAAAAATGTAAAAAAATAGGGAAACGGAGGGGGGAAAGAGGGGGCGCTGCACGACGCCCCCGGGGGGGGGGGGGGGGGGGGGGGGGGGGGGGGGGGGGGGGGGGTCTACTGACCGTAAAATTGTTTCGGCGACAAAGTTCCTATCCACCGAACTCCGCTACTAATAACCGAGGATTAACAAACAGACGACTCTAGTAACGAACACAACGTTCTCTACGCTTCTGCAAATGTGCCACATTGCAGTATAACTGTAAAACCCTTCAGGGTTCACGGGCCGCTACTACGCGTGCCGAAAACATTTTTTCGCATAACCTCGCGGCTATTACCGTACGATAAAATTTAACCGTTTAACCGTGATGCATAAACAGAGAACGGGTGAGGGTTACGCCCGCCTTTTCTCGGCTCTCTTTAGGTTAGAACGGGAAAAGGAAAAAAAAAAAAAAAAAATTACGACGCAGTTTATCGCCACCCACGTACACACGCTAATAAACCGAAAACAACCGGAGATAATGTTTTCGGGAACGTCAATATTCGCGAGGAACGATGCTTGGGCGCCATTGTCGCTCGTGGTTCGCACGACGTCGCCGAGAGAGACTCTCCTCGCGGAAAAATCTCGTATTCGTTCACCGTCGACGCTACACACGCTTGTTACACTTATATATACCGTTTAATTCGTCGATCCCTTTGGCACACGAGGAACTCCGCCGTATCACACTCTAGCGCTTTATTTTGTCGCAATAACTTTGTTTATGTCCCTACCGTTACTCACCTTTTGCAAACTTTTTGCCATTACAACGCCACCCGACCCTTAACGTCCACTGCCATACCAATCTGCCAATGCCTACACGGCCTTATTTTTAAAATACTTTTTGACCTTCGTGCATCTGCCGTGAGCGGAGGGGGGCGCTAAGGGCGCCCAAATTCGAATCCTCGCAGCGCGCACGAACGACTATTTTCGATTACTTTTTTTCTTTCTTTTTCTTATTGTTATTCTTTTTCGTTCTTTCCTTTATTTTTTTCTTTCTTTTTCCACGGCGATGTTGGTCGTCGCGCTCGGACGCGGTTCGCCTGTCGCGGCTTTCATTCATTTTATCGAACGAAACGGAGAGACTCGCTCGTGCTCGGCGCCACGTGCTCCGGACTAAACACACTGCCATCTTGAGTGTATATCCGTCGAAGTAGGAAAATCGAAGCGAGGCCATGTGCGAACCGTGCAACTTTTATTTCGCTGTTCGTCTCACGTGCTATTTTTTTTCTTTTACCCCTCGAGCGTTATAATGCGATGGACTTTATCTTCCGATTAAACACTTTTGTGTAAATAAGTTTTTTTTTTTTTTGTAATTCTTGGCTGTTCTGGCATTTTGTTCGATCGATGGGTTAAAAACAAATCCTTAATTTTTTAAAAAATGAATAGGTTGTTATGGAGTGCTTTGCAAAATATATCGATCCATAATCGCATTATTTTTTTAACCTGTTAAATCTCCGATCTTCTCTTGTTTTTTGGTATGACGTTAATTTTTGGTACTTATTGATTATTTATTCGTGTATTTATGCGATAATTATGTAGAGCCACAGCGGCGCGCAAGCTTACGGATAAAACGATTTTTGTATGCTTTCGTAACTATGCATTTGAGAGAAAATATAATACGAAATAATCGTATTATTATTTTTTCTCGATAAGTGGGATATTTTATTGTTGCAAAAAAAATAATCTCGCAAACGGTTTGGGATATTCGCGGTATCGATAGCGGGGCCAGTGTGTCGCTTTCATCGTAATTCCAAAGCTTTTGAACAACAAAAATATTGTATTGGTAAGGCGATATGAAACAATCCCATTATTTATTTGTCACTGATTAAAACTCGGTACAATTGTTTGAAATTTTTGTAATAAATATGTGCCAATGAAACGCGGCTAATAGGGGAGAGTGGGGCAAAGTGGACTTCCTCCGAAATACAGTTCAATTTATTAAAGGTCATTTTTGTGACTCGACCGCTATATCATGGCCCTGTAATTTTTGTCCGAAATCTTCCTCAAGCATCTACGAGACCATCCTGGTATTTTAAGGGGAAAATACTATCGAACTTTTAATGCGAGCTAGGATATCGAAGAAGAGTTTGGAGCAACATTTTCCGTGGTATAAACCCGTTAAAAAAGACTACAGGTTTTTTTAAGTCAGTAAAAAACAGTAGATACGCTGCTAGTGTATCTACTGTTTTTTTATCGTCCGAGACAAGGTTTCCGAATTATGAATTAGCGTGAAAATTCGAGCGTCCCGTGGATCCTTCAGGATGATTTTGAAGCAAAATTAGCCATAACAGAAACTCAATAAAAAATTGTAGAGGAATTTTAAGAGAGTCCCGGACAACAACGATGCATTAATCGTCTGCGATAAGTTTTCCGAATTATGAATTCGCGTAAAAATGCCCAAAGTACTCTTGCGGGTCCCTGATAATCACGCGCCACGAAAAGGACGCAGTTGGAGCAATATTGCCCCAATGTCGCAAATATTGCTCCAATTGCCTACGTTTCGTGGCGCGTGGTTATCAGGGGGTGATTAACGATTATTTCGAAATAAAAATTTTCGTCGTAGGAACTCGATAAAAAATACTATAGGACTTTTTAAAAGAGCCGCCGCATCGATGGAGTTTGAAATTTCAGGCGTGGTTCCGACTCAACGGATAATTGGGAGATGCATTAACAAATTGGGCGTTATGGCAGAGATGCTCACGCACTCTGTTATCGCTGATGTCCCGCAGATACTTGCCTAAATTGCTTGTGTTTGACCGAATTTGAGGTTAACATTCATTAGTAATTGACATCTACGCTGGTACAATGATGTCATTTGAAGAATGGCTGCAGGTTAAGGTAGCCTTGCGAATAGTTTTCACTTCGCATAAGTTTCAGAGAAATGAGAGGGAATTGGCAACACTTCTGGGTGGTAAAAAAAAATCCGAAAAATCAAGTATATTAAAGGTGCTGAAAAGATTAATTTTGCATAATAATAATTCCAAAATCTTATTAACAAATTGATAAAAAATAATATTTTTCAACTAATTTCCTACAAGATCAACTTTAAAAAAAATTGATTCGTTCATTTTTCTGAATACGTATGAATTTTTTCAGATATTAAATTCACTGTGAATTTCGGGACTAAAAATTTTTCCCATATAAAAATGAAAAATCACAGTGAATTTAAAAATCTGAAAAAATTCATACGTATTTAGAAAAATTAATGAATCATTTTCACAACAACAACAAGAAAGTTATTTTTCCAGGAGATTTGTTGAATAATTTTATTTTTCATCAATTAGTTAATAACATTTTGGAATTATTATTGTGCAAAATTAATCTTTTCAGCACTTTTAACATGCTTGTTTTTCTCCGATTTTTGTACCATCCAGAAATGTTTGCAATTCCCTCTCATTTCTCTAAAACTCATGCGAAGTGAACACTATTCGCGTAGAATACCTTAATGCCACGCAGGAGACTTCGTTGCTGCAACATTGGAAACTTTGGTCACACGAGAGAGCTGGCCGTAATTCTCCATCCGTATTTCCTTCGAGGCGGTCGATTTTTCGGGCAAAAGTAAGTAGCGTCAACTGCGTAATTGATGGACGAGGCGGTCGCTAATTCGTTTATCGCGGAAAGTTCAACTCTCACAGAGATAAAACGGAATGGAATATCATTACCGACTGAGCGAGTGTCACATCGCATTATCGCGATGTGCCACACGTTTCGATCGATCTCTCTCGCTCCACCAAGAACGTCGATGGCGCTGTCTCACTCGCACCCACTGTCGCTCAACCGGTGTGACACTTCGCCGCAAGCTCACATAAAATACCCCGATTGTTCGAACAATTACATGCCATTCGAGATTCGGATTATTTAAGACTCCGCGAGAAATATTTTTTTACGATAATCTAATAAGGGCAACGTCGCCGAGATAAAAATGCACTCTCCGGTGCCACTCATTGTCTATGCTTCATAAAAAGAAGACATCATTGGCAAAATTATTTTGGGCGAAAATTATGGACGACGAGAAAAGACACCACGAGCTATAGGTAATTTTGGGTGGGGGTCAAAATGTTGAACTGTTGAAATTTCGATCGACCTAAATCTCGCATTTCGATATTTATAAACGGCAATCTCACAAGAGTCTTTACAGTAGTAAATCAAAATTGTGAATATAAAGATGTCACAATAAATTTGGATCAACAAATATTGTAATTAATAAAATTGCAACGTGTGAAATGTGGAGTCGACGGAAATTCGACCGCCGCACACATATGACTCTTCGAATTCTATAATTACGTATATTAAGAGAGTCGACAATTTCGAATACATCAAAACGGAAGATGAGAAAGGCGATCGGACAAAATTGAAAAATACCAAAAAGTCGTAGGGTATAAATACGGTTAAAGAAGGTAAAAATAGCGAAATACCAAACGAAAAGAATGTGGTATCCAAAATTTTTAAATGATTTTGCCCGTTTCCATTCTTTGGAAATGATCGTCGGGCTTGGAAGTATGAAGCTCTTTACGTAAAGCATTCATCTGCCTGTCGAGAAATGGTTATTTTTTGTATCTCTCAGAATGTTTGTGATAAATCAGGATATAAATATAAGAATTAGTGTTGCACACTATTATGCTTTTGCGAAAATGAGTTTAACGATATTTAATGAGTTTTGGTATTTAATAATCATGAATCATGGATTGATCAGAGCCAGATAATTTTCGTTCTGATTCACTATGATGCCAATAAAGAAAATTTATGAAATTTTCGTAATTCATCTCATTGCACTAAATGTTATATATAAGAACAACGCGATTTATAATATTAGCGATGCTAAGACTCGGAGGATGAGTCTACATCTCTTCTAGGTAGTCAATTTAACGATATTTTAGGGATGAATCACATATTTGAAAAAATCAACCGTTCGAGAGGCACCAAGAACATTGAAATTGCACAAAAATTATGCCGAAAAGTAATTAACAAATTAGTGAAAGGTAATAATTGTTTAACAAATACTGAGAAAACCTTTTTTTATCGTGTCAAAAAATTCCATGATTTTTCTGAACGTATAATTTTTTATCACCCTTTTTATTGGAAAATTTTCATTGTCGATTTTTTTTCAGATTTGTGTTTATAAACCTGTTTGTAAGTCAAGAAAAGTCAGGAAAAGTCAGTGGATTTCAGATGAAAAATTTCGCAGCGACCACGTCATAATTAAGCTCCCTTTTCGTATCGTACATTTTGCATTACTCATACGAAGTTCCCATATACAGCAGGTTAACTTGATTGTATCTCAATGAAGTTTTCAAGAGATCCACGATCTGAAGAAGTCATAAATGGGAATGTAGGGTTTCGTGAAGGCGTCCTCAGGATGGCTATCGAATTTAATTCTGTATGAATTGCTGCTAGCTGAATGGGAAGAACTACTAAAAATATGTTTAGCACATGATAGAGTAAAAATCTTGCAACAAATTGCTCAGTGCAATTTTTCTCTAACGTCATTGAACCCCGATACGGTCATTGCTTATTTCTCAGATTGATGTACTCTCGAGGTCTTACCCCGTATACTTAAATACGGGGGAAACACAGTAATTCTTTTCTTGTTAATTTTACAAAAAAAGTTTGTCCATTTTACGAATATTTTTTGTAATATTAACATCAAAATAATTGTGGACGTTTGTGGACAAAATAAGTTTGTTAAGTCTGCAAATCTTTTTTACTATGTATGCCCTTTTATCTTTTAGCAGGCGATATTATGCCTGTACTAAAACTCTACCAGAAACACTATCAAACAGATGCAATGTGACGTTTAAACGCGTAAATATCAGTTACTATCGCAAAATGGCCATAACAGCCTCTAAGACATTTCCTGATTGTCTCTTTCTGTTCACATTTTTCTTCAATTTCAAGCTTTGTCGCGATGTCAATAACACCAATAGCCCGTAGAGGAATCGCGTGAAAATCTCAATTCTTTGGTAACCGACCCACGTCCTATATAGTTTGGAACACAACAAAACATTCTTTTGTTTTTGTTAGCATTTTTTTTTAAACGACTTCACGATTTGATATTCGTATGTGTTTGATATACGATGTTTTCATTATCCTTGACGCACAAAAATGTACTTTCGAGCGGATATATTTTTTAGTTAAAAACTAGTGCACCAGCGTCGCATGCTAAACTAATCTTTCCAATCAGAAGTTTACCAGAATACAACTCTCCAGTGACAAAATTTCGCCGGACAAAGCAGGTTAACCCATCACCCTGGTTTGGCACATTTACATCTCTACGAGTCACAACTGTACCGAACAACAAGCATTAGAACTCTGACACATAACAACTTTACCCAAAATCTCGACCACAGCATAAAAAATAAATAAACTACTAGAGCGAACCAGTCGCTAACAACTCTACCACGTAACGACTCTACCGGAATATAGGCGTCCAAGAAAAAATCTGCTAGAATCAAAATAAAAGTCTACCGCAATAAAGTTCGACTGGAATCCGGAAATACTGGAAATTACCATTTATTTCAATTAAGGTATAGTTTTATTTTATTCTGGTAGAGTGGACGCTTTTATTCCGGTAGAGTTGTTGCGTGGTAAGGTCATTAGCGACTTTTTTGCTATGGTAAAGTTTTTTGCTTTCTCGTAGAGAAAAGTCTATTTTCTTACAAAAAAAAAAGTAAAAAAAAAAATAATGATCGAGATTTTCGTGCCACAGTGTTCAAAATGTTCTAAAACATCGAAAAATAACATTTAGAAAATAATGTCCGCGTGTGCGTGAGGCTGTGAAACAGATCCGAAAAATTTAAACCGCTATAACTCGAGAATTCCCGGAGCAACCTAGCTAAAATTTTACATTTATTAATATGTATGTTTAAAATTTTTTAAAAATAAATTATTTTTTTGTATTATACAATATATATTGTATAATATGTATGTATATTGTTGTTTACGAATTATATATCTCATAGAAAATAAGCCATATATATCGACACTCATATTTAAGAAATACGAGAACTAATGTTTAATTCTAATATTGGGGCTATCTAATCCTCATGAATTTGAAGATGTATTTTCGTCGACCATGAGAAACATTATTTGCATATGTTAATAATGCAGGTGTATTTTGCGCATGCCTGCATATACATTTTTTCATGAGGTTAGGCACTCTGTTCTATTCTGGTAGAATTGTAATTTGATACAATCCTGTACCCGTGTTACACATGTAAGCGTGCCATTTATTTTTATGGGAAAATGACATCACAAAGGACGTAGCCTCCGCTTCTCGAGCGTTTGTAAACATTTTTCGCAAGGCCAATTCATCTTTTTTTCTTTACACACAACGTTTAATGAGACTTCCTTTTCCATTTTATTAATATTGTATTGTACGGAGTTTACCATCCTCTGCTGCCCCCCCCCCCCTCCCCAGCTCTCGTCATTCATTCTTTCAGGTTCACGATTAATATAGTATTTATAATGGTCTCGTATTTTCGCAGAGATTTTCCATTTCAATATCTCGAGTCCGTCGGGTTCACCGAGGCGAATCTTGATTTCCTCGTTTAGTTTCCACTTGTTTCCTCTTCACTTACTGGCATTGAGTCATAACGTCCAGCATCCATCTCCCCACTCTGTACATATACATACATATAAATATATATATATATTATAATATATATATATATATCTATATATATATATATATATATATATGTATATATATTTGTCCCTGGTCTACCTACAAGTAAGTTCGAACCACTCGCCCATTATATACATAGCGGCACTTGCATTGTCCCGAGCCCGTGCACACAGATTAAATTATCGTTATCAGCGAGTACAAGCAACGATAGCAGTTTGAATAGCTCGCTTAAAATCAATGCGCGCCCAATTCTGTTGGTGTCGCGTTCGCTGTTGTTGCTATCAGCCATTATCGACAGAGCCAAAGAAATCATTTCAAATACACACGTCTAATGTTACCTCCGGGAGAAATGGATAAAAACTACTATTATACTATTATTCCGTTAATTTTCCTGGCCACACATAATTTTTTCCGAATTTTCTTTACATTGTGAAATTTTCGTTGCCGATTGTTTTTTTTCAAGGCTATATTAATGTATTTATAATCTGTTCGCTCGATGATATGGAGACTTTTCATCTGAACCCTTGCTACAAAAACGTACAAAATGTCCGCGACTTTTTACCCATTTATCAAAAAAAAAATGTAATAATAATTGGGAAATTCTAAAAAAGTATAAATTCGATAATTTTTTCTTAATACATATGAATTATTTCAGAATGTTCTCTTTATTGTTAAATGTCTCTTGTCGTTATATATATATATAATGGCTATAATTATGAATCTGGTCGCTCGATGACCTGGAAACTTTTCTCGTATAATTCGAACTCTGGCTACGAAAGACGTATAAAAGATTCGTGACTTATCATTGATTTCTCATAATAAAAAAAAATATATATTATCACCCCGAGAAAATTCTGACAAAATTTACTTCACATGGAAAAGAAGATTTCCTAATTATTTGTTGAACAATAATAATAATAATAATAATAATAATAAAATCAATTTCTTAATAACTTTTTGGTATTTTTAAGATAGTAGCTTGGATAACCGGCCAAAAATCAATGGACGTTCGCTGCCGCTGCTGCTTTCGTTGTTATTGCGCTATCAGCGTTCATCGCCTAGCGCCGGATAAATAGGCTCAAATATATACGTCTTACGTTAACCCCGGGGCGAATCAATAATTGTTACATAAATTAAATTTCGACCAATCGACCTGAAAGCTTTAGTCCTCGCAGCTCCCGTTGCCACGCTGCGTTCTTCGTCGGCATCGTCCCTTTCTATCGCGGATTCACTTGAATGGATAAACAAACGGAGAGCAGGCGGTAGGGAACACTGATAGTTCGCGATTCTATTTACTGGCAAAGTTCGGTACCCACGGTCGAGAGCTCATTGAGACCCGGGGACGGGCTTCGATGGTCATAGTAACTTTATTCAACACGTCGTTTAACCCGTTCCTATAAACATTTTCCGTGTATATCCCTCACTCCCGGTATATAATCATGAGTGTATGTACCGCACACGCTGTGTATATAGTGTGTCTACACCATGTAATGAAGGGGGTGTTTTGCTTTAATTCCGTTAACTCCACTCCGCCAGCGCACGATAAACGAATAAGCGCCATGCATCCCGGAAAGTTTGACGTTTGCGCATCGCCTATAAACGCTCACCCGTCATCGTAAACGTTTAGGGGACCTATTTAAATATACGAGCGACGCTCGGAGAGAGTGCATTTATTTTTTGTAAAAGCAAACAAGAAAATTCAATTTTATTACCCAATTTTGTATGCGGCAAAATAATTACGGAGCGTCCCTGACGTTACAATTGATGCATTGATGAATCATTGATTGTATTCCGCGCCTCTTCCTCGAGATCAACTTGTAGTCCCCCCCACTCCCACCGATGTCGCCACAAATTTAAAGCCTGTCATATCTCATTCTTTCGCTTTGTGCCGATTAGCCACGTCGTGCTGGAAAATAAATTTTTCCTAAACCGTGAAATGAAACGTAAAAGAACGAGATCTAAGTCGTCGGACAAAGACAATCGGACGACTAGTCTCGAGAGAAGACTTGAGAAGTTAGAAAAAGAAAATAGAAGATTAAGGAAGAAAAAGAAGAGAAAACATCATCGTAGAGAACATTCCAGACTCTCCGAGGCCGATGTTGCATCGTCGGCGAGCGAACGTGAGAAAATTTTTTTTAGACTCATCGTTCGGTTTTCTCGTGTTTCAGTTTATCGCCTGCTCTGGGAGAGGATTGAATTGTGGTCGATCAAATACATTGACCATCTTCCGAGTCACTTTTATAGGTTTTATAGGTACCTGTTAAAGTGACGAGTCTCAATCACACTCACAGGCACTAACCTGTGTGTGTTGAATTTATTAATTCAGGGCACTAACTCTTTTGAAATGTCGAATGAGACTAGCGGCCTGTTTGAGCATGTGTTCAGGCTTTAACCTGAGCTAATGGCTGGGACAATGAATGGGACTAACTTGTTATTGTCAATCCGGATTTCCAGGAGGATACAACATCGTTTTAACAGGGACGCGAAATCCTTTTGGAGGAATCTTACCCTGGTGGCCGGGGTCTTGTCCGGAAGGGCTTCGAGATGAAAGAGGTACCAGGTACTTCAATCGAGATATTATTATCCTCGTTGAGTGAATCGTCGTGGAAACAATATGACACAGCGCTGAAAAAATGGTGGTATTATTGTAAAAAACGAGCGATGAGCCCCCTATGTAAATTCCGTGCCTGAGGTGCTAGCCTTTCTGTCAGAAGCCTTTAAAGATGGAGCTTCCCAGGGTACAATGAATTCTTATTTTATATTTATTGTTCCAATTCCACCGTATACCCTTTCGGGTTTTTACGGACCCCATCCCGATTCCCCCCTATCACTCCCTACCCGCACTCAGCTA